>OY757027.1:57120260-57227760 GCA_963580285.1 Lucinisca nassula
GCCAGTGATGGAGCCTCAGCTACAGAAGCTGGTACAGAATTCCACAAAGGTACGGTACTAGGGAAAAAGGTAAACTTATATGTATTCGCTACAGACACGGGAGGCCGAAAGCGTTTATTTCAATAAAAGGCTGGTTTGGAAAACAGGAGATCATTTGCAAAATATGAGATCCACGATCGTGATAAAAAATATTATTGAGGTGATTCGTTTCAGAAAGAACAATATTTTATAAACTACTATAGAAATAAACTGTTGGACGATAACGTACACTTTAAAAAGTGATAAGTGGTCAATTCTGTAAACTCTGGAGTCTCATGAAATGACAAGTTACTAGTCTAATAACGTATATATAATATAATATTCTTTGTGGAGGCATTTACCCAACTGCCATAGAAAATAGCCATAAAATGAGTATTGCTGCTATTTAAGCATAATTCGGTGTATTTAAGAATAAAATTGTTCAAAATGCATTGGAGAGGAAACAGTGATGGAAGCCTGTACACTTCAAAAAGTGATAAGTGGTAAATTCTGTAAACTCTGGAGTCACATGAAATGACAAGTTACTAGTCTAATAACGTATATATAATATAATATTGTTTGTGGAGGCATTTACCCAACTGCCACAGAAAACAGCCATAAAATGAGTATTGCTGCTATTTAAGCATAACTCGGTGTATTTAAGAATAAAATTGTTCAAAATGCATTGGAGAGGAAACAGTGATGGAAGCCTGTGTCTGGGTTCCATTCATGAAAGAGGTTATCTTTGCACTTTTCAAAAACATATGGTTTGCTCGGCTTTCACAGTTGAATCAGGAAGCGAAAACTTTTTCGCAAACTTTGAATATTCTTTGTGACTGAACATTTATTATGCATGAGTAAATTATCATATATGACCTAAATTTCTATTTGGCAATATTTTTGTTACGTCATAAAGAAAAAAAAAGGGTTCGGTATTGGTAGCATTGCACTTGATGCTGGGAGATGCCGAAATTTATCACTTCTTGACCGAGCGTTTAGTTGCGTTTACCAGGCTTCATTCCACTGAATACAAACCTCATGTTTAATTTCAATAATGAAAATGACAGGTGTAAGGGACTTAAATGATGCATGAAATATAAATATATATGCAAGCCCAACGAAAGTTATGCTGATTTTATATGGTCACCCCTCCTTGAGAAATGTTTTTATTTACTTCATTCTAGTCTGTAAACAAACATGGTTGACTGTAACTTGAACAGGAGTAGATCAACATGTGGATTTTTTTTTCATTTTCTTGTTTTGGCTAGGATGGTTCTATAATAAAAGCAAGGTTTGAAAACTTTTGTATGTGTATTTTTTTCGGCGCCGGTAGGTCACCTATTGAAACATTTAGTGTTAAGCTCCAAGATACCCCAGTATATCTAAAAGTTATCCCAGCCACTTTTGGCTCAACAAGTAAAGACCTCTCTGCCTTCCGTGGCGGTACCAGGGCCCATACGTCCCCGACAGCACAGCTCCCCCTTGCAGAGTTACTAGGTGACTGGGCCCCTTAATTTGCTTAGAATGAGAGGGTGGATAGCTCCATCCTAAATGATGCCAGTGATGGAGCCTCAGTTACAGAAGCTGGTACAGAATTCCACAAAGGTACGGTACTAGGGAAAAAGGTAAACTTATATGTATTCGCTACAGACACGGGAGGCCGAAAGCGTTTGTTTAAATAAAAGGCTGGTTTGGAAAACAGGAGCTCATTTGCAAAATATGAGATCCACGATCGTGATAAAAAATAGTATTGAGGTGATTCGTTTCCGAAAAGAACAATATTTTATAAACTACTAAAGAAATAAACTGTTGGACGATAACGTACACTTCAAAAAGTGATAAGTCGTCAATTCTCTAAACTCTGGAGTCACATGAAATGACAAGTTACTAGTCTAATAACGTATATATAATATAATATTCTTTGTGGAGGCATTTACCCAACTGCCACAGAAAATAGCCATAAAATGAGTATTGCTGCTATTTAAGCATAATTCGGTGTATTTAAGAATAAAATTGTTCAAAATGCATTGGAGAGGAAACAGTGATGGAAGCCTGTACACTTCAAAAAGTGATACGTGGTAAATTTTGTAAACTCTGGAGTCACATGAAATGACAAGTTACTAGTCTCATAACGTATATATAATATAATATTCTTTGTGGAGGCATTTACCCAACTGCCACAGAAAATAGCCTTAAAAATGAGTATTGCTGCTATTTAAGCATAACTCGGTGTATTTAAGAATAAAATTGTTCAAAATGCATTGGAGAGGAAACAGTGATGGAAGCCTGTGTCTGGGTTCCATTCATGAAAGAGGTTATCTTTGCACTTTTCAAAAACATGGTTTGCTCGGCTTTCATAGTTGAATCTGGAAGCGAAAACTTTTTCGCAAACTTAAAATATTCTTTGTGACTGAACTTTTATTATGCATGAGTAAATTATCATATATGACCTAAATTTCTATTTGGCAATATTTTTGTTACGTCATAAAGAAAAAAAAAAGGTTCAGTATTGGTAGCATTGCACTTGATGCTGGGAGATGCCGAAATTTATCACTTCTTGACCGAGCGTTTAGTTGCGTTTACCAGGCTTGCTTCCACTGAATACAAACCCCATGTTTAATTTCAATAATGAAAATGACAGGTGTAAGGGACTTAAACGATGCATGATATATAAATATATATGTAAGCTCAACGAAAGTATTGCTGATTTTATATGGTCACCCCTCCTTGAGAAATGTTTTTTTTTTTTTACTTCGTTCTAGTCTGTAAACAAACATGGTTGACTGTAACTTGAAAAGGAGTAGATCAACATGTGGATTGTTTTCTCATTATCTTTTTTTGCCTAGGATGGTTCTATAATAAAAGCAAGGTTTGAAAACTTTTGTATGTGTATTTTTTTCGGAGCAGGTAGGTCACCTATTGAAACATTTAGTGTTAAGCTCCAAGATACCCCAGTATATCTAAAAGTTATCCCAGCCACTTTTGGCTCAACAAGTAAAGACCTCTCTGCCTTCCGTGGCGGTACCAGGGCCAATACGTCCCCGACAACAACAGCTCCCCTTGCAGAGTTACTAGGTGACTGGGCCCCTTAATTTGCTTAGAATGAGAGGGTGGATAGCTCCATCCTAAATGATGCCAGTGATGGAGCCTCAGCTACAGAAGCTGGTACAGAATTCCACAAAGGTACGGTACTAGGGAAAAAGGTAAACTTATATGTATTCCCTACAGACACGGGAGGCCGAAAGCGTTTGTTTAAAGAAAATGCTGGTTTGGAAAACAGGAGATCATTTGCAAAATATGAGATCCACGATCGTGATAAAAAATAGTATTGAGGTGATTCGGTTCCGAAAGAACAATATTTTATAAACTACTAAAGAAATAAACTGTTGGACGATAACGTACACTTCAAAAAGTGATAAGTGGTCAATTCTGTAAACTCTGGAGTCACATGAAATGACAAGTTACTAGTCTAATAACGTATATATAATATAATATTCTTTGTGGAGGCATTTACCAAACTGCCACAGAAAATAGCCATAAAATGAGTATTGCTGCTATTTAAGCATAATTAGGTGTATTTAAGAATAAAATTGTTCAAAATGCATTGGAGAGGAAACAGCGATTGAAGCCTGTACACTTCAAAAAGTGATACGTGGGAAATTCTGTAAACTCTGGAGTCACATGAAATGACAAGTAACTAGTCTAATAACGTATATATAATATAATATTCTTTGTGGAGGCATCTACCCAACTGCCACAGAAAATAGCCATAAAAATGAGTATTGCTGCTATTTAAGCATAACTCGGTGTATTTAAGAATAAAATTGTTCAACATGCATTGGAGAGGAAACAGTGATGGAAGCCTGTGTCTGGGTTCTATTAATGAAAGAGGTAATCTTTGTACTTTTCAAAAACATATGGTTTGCTCGGCTTTCATAGTTGAATCTGGAAGCGAAAACTTTTTCGCAAACTTAAAATATTCTTTGTGACTGAACTTTTATTATGCATGAGTAAATTATCATATATGACCTAAATTTCTATTTGGCAATATTTTTGTTACGTCATAAAGAAAAAAAGGGTTCGGTATTGGTAGCATTGCACTTGATGCTGGGAGATGCCGAAATTTATCACTTCTTGACCGAGCGTTTAGTTGCGTTTACCAGGCTTGCTTCCACTGAATACAAACCCCATGTTTAATTTCAATAATGAAAAAGACAGGTGTAAGGGACTTAAATGATGCATGATATATAAATATATATGCAAGCTCAACGAAAGTATTGCTGATTTTATATGGTCACCCCTCCTTGAGAAATGTTTTTATTTACTTCGTTCTAGTCTGTAAACAAACATGGTTGACTGTAACTTGAAAAGGAGTGGATCAACATGTGGATTTTTTTTCTCATTATCTTGTTTTGGCTAGGATGATTCTATAATAGAAACAATGTTTGAAAACTTTTGTATGTGTATTTTTTTCGGCGCAGGTAGGTCACCTATTGAAACATTTAGTGTTAAGCTCCCAGATATCCCAGTATATCTAAGAAAGTTATCCCAGCCACTTTTGGCTCAACAAGTAAAGACCTCTCTGCCTTCCGTGGCGGCACCAGGGCCCATACGTCCCCGACAGCACAGCTCCTCCTTGCAGAAATACTAGGTGACTGGGCCCCTTAATTTGCTTAGAATGAGAGGGTGGATAGCTCCATCCTAAATGATGCCAGTGATGGAGCCTCAGCTACAGAAGCTGGTACAGAATTCCAAAAAGGTTCGGTACGAGGGAAAAAGGTAAACTTATATGTATTCCCTACAGACACGGGAGGCCGAAAGCGTTTGTTTAAATAAAAGGCTGGTTTGGAAAACAGGAGATCATTTGCAAAATATGAGATCCACGATCGTGATAAAAATAGTATTGAGGTGATTCGTTTCCGAAAGAACAATATTTTATAAACTACTAAAGAAATAAACTGTTGGACGATAACGTACACTTCAAAAAGTGATAAGTGGTCAATTCTGTAAACTCTGGAGTCACATGAAATGACAAGTTACTAGTCTAATAACGTATATATAATATAATATTCTTTGTGGAGGCATTTACCCAACTGCCACAGAAAATAGCCATAAAATGAGTATTGCTGCAATTTAAGCATAATTAGGTGTATTTAAGAATAAAATTGTTCAAAATGCATTGGAGAGGAAACAGCGATGGAAGCCTGTACACTTCAAAAAGTGATAAGTGGTCAATTCTGTAAACTCTGGAGTCACATGAAATGACAAGTTACTAGTCTAATAACGTATATATAATATAATATACTTTTTGGAGGCATTTACCCAACTGCCACAGAAAATAGCCATAAAAATTAGTATTGCTGTTATTTAAGCATAGCTCGGTTTATTTAAGAATAAAATTGTTCAAAATGCATTGGAGAGGAAACAGTGATGGAAGCCTGTATCTGGGTTCCATTCATGAAAGAGGTAATCTTTGTACTTTTCAAAAACATATGGTTTGCTCGGCTTTCATAGTTGAATCTGGAAGCGAAAACTTTTTCGCAAACTTAAAATATTCTTTGTGACTGAACTTTTACTATGCATGAGTAAATTATCATATATGACCTAAATTTCTATTTGGCAATATTTTTGTTACGTCATAAAGAAAAAAAGGTTTCGGTATTGGTAGCATTGCACTTGATGCTGGGAGATGCCGAAATTTATCACTTCTTGACCGAGCGTTTAGTTGCGATTACCAGGCTTGCTTCCACTGAATACAAACCCCATGTTTAATTTCAATAATGAAAATGACAGGTGTAAGGGACTTAAATGATGCATGATATATAAATATATATGCAAGCTCAACGAAAGTATTGCTGATTTTATATGGTCACCCCTCCTTGAGAAATGTTTTTTTTTATTTCGTTCTAGTCTGTAAACAAACATGGTTGACTGTAACTTGAAAAGGAGAAGTTCAACATGTGGATTTTTTTTCTCATTATCTTGTTTTGGCTAGGATGGTTCTATAATAAAAGCAATGTTTGAAAACTTTTGTATGTGTATTTTTTTCGGCGCAGGTAGGTCACCTATTGAAACATTTAGTGTTAAGCTCCCAGATATCCCAGTATATCTAAGAAAGTTATCCCAGCCACTTTTGGCTCAACAAGTAAAGACCTCTCTGCCTTCCGTGGCGGTACCAGGGCCCATGCGTCCCCGACAGCACAACTCCCCCTTGCAGAGTTACTAGGTGACTGGGCCCCTTAATTTGCTTAGAATGAGAGGGTGGATATCTCCATCCTAAATGATCCCAGTGATGGAGCCTCAGCTACAGAAACTGGTACAGAATTCCTCAAAGGTACGGTAAGAGGGAAAAAGGTAAACTTATATGTATTCGCTACAGACACGGGAGGCCGAAAGCGTTTGTTTAAATAAAGGCTGGTTTGGAAAACAGGAGATCATTTGCAAAATATGAGATCCACGATCGTGATAAAAAATAGTATTGAGGTGATTCGTTTCCGAAAGAACAATATTTTATATACTACTAAAGAAATAAACTGCTAAACGATAACGAACACTTCAAAAAGTGATAAGTGGTCAATTCTATAAACTCTGGAGTCACATGGAACGACAAGTTACTAGTCTAATAACGTATATATAATATAATATTCTTTGTGGAGGCATTTACCCAACTGTCACAGATATTAGCCATAAAATGAGAATTGCTGCTATTTAAGCATAACTCGGGGTATTTAAGAATAAAATTGTTCAAAAATGCATTGGAGAGGAAACAGTGATGGAAGCCTGTACACTTCAAAAAGTGATAAGTGGTCAATTCTGTAAACTCTGGAGTCACATGAAATAACAAGTTACTAGTCTAATAACGTATATATAATATAATATTCTTTGTGGAGGCATTTACCCAACTGCCACAGAAAATAGCCATAAAATGAGTATTGCTGCTATTTAAGCATAATTCGGTGTATTAAAGAATAAAATTGTTCAAAATGCATTGGAGAGGAAACAGTGATGGAAGCCTGTACACTTCAAAAAGTGATAATTGATCAATTCTGTAAACTCTTGAGTCACATGAAGTGACAAGTTACTAGTCTAATAACGTATATATAATATAATATTCTTTGTGGAGGCATTTACCCAACTGCCACAGAAAATAGCCATAAAATGAGTATTGCTGCTATTTAAGCATAATTCGGTGTATTTAGGAATAAAATTGTTCAAAATGCATTGGAGATGAAAGAGTGATGGAAGCCTGTGTCTGGGTTCCATTCGTGAAAGAGGTAATCTTTGCACTTTTCAAAAAACATATGGTTTGCTCGGCTTTCATAGTTGAATCTGGAAGCGAAAACTTTTTCGCAAACTTAAAATATTCTTTGTGACTGAACATTTATTATGCATGAGTGAATTATCATATATGACCTAAATTTCTATTTGGCAATATTTTTGTTACGTCATAAAGAAAAAAAGGGTTCGGTATTGGTTGCATTGCACTTGATACTGGGAGATGCCGAAATTTATCACTTCTTGACCGAGCGTTTAGTTGCGTTTACCAGGCTTGCTTCCACTGAATACATACCCCATTTTCAATAATGAAAATGACAGGTGTAAGGGACTCAAATGATGCATGATATATAAATATATCTACAAGCTCAACGAAAGTATTACTGATTTTATATGGTCACCCCTCTTTGAAAAATGTTTTTTATTTACTTCGATCTAGTCTGTAAACAAACATGGTTGACTGTAACTTGAAAAGGAGTAGATCAAGATGTGGATTTTTTTTCTCATTATCTTGTTTTGGCTAGGATGGTTCTGTAATAAAACAAGGTTTGAAAACTTTTGTATGTGTATTTTTTTCGGCACAGTTAGGTCACCTATTGAAACATTTAGTGTTAAGCTCCCAGATACCCCAGTATATCTAAGAAAGTTATCCCAGCCACTTTTGGCTCAACAAGTAAAGACCTCTCTGCCTTCCGTGGCGACACCAGGGCCCATACGTCCCCGACAGCACAGCTCCCCCTTGCAGAGTTACTAGGTGACTGGGCCCTTTAATTTGCTTAGAATGAGAGGGTGGATAGCTCCATCCTAAATGATGCCAGTGATGGAGCCTCAGCTACAGAAGCTGGTACAGAATTCCAAAAAGGTACGGTACGAGGGAAAAAGGTTAATTTATATGTATTCCCTACAGACACGGGAGGCCGCAAGCGTTTGTTTAAATAAAAGGCTGGTTTGGAAAACAGGAGATCATTTGCAAAATATGGGATCTACGATCGTGATAAAAAATAGTATTGAGGTGATTCGTTTCCGAATGAACAATATTTTATAAACTACTAAAGAAATAAACTGTTAGACGATAACGTACACTTCAAAAAGTGATAAGTGGTCAATTCTGTAAACTCTGGAGTCTCATGAAATGACAAGTTACTAGTCTAATAACGTATATATAATATAATATTCTTTGTGGAGGCATTTACCCAACTGCCATAGAAAATAGCCATAAAATGAGTATTGCTGCTATTTGTGCATAATTCGGTGTATTTAAGAATAAAATTGTTCAAAATGCATTGGAGAGGAAACAGTGATGGAAGCCTGTACACTTCAAAAAGTGATAAGTGGTAAATTCTGTAAACTCTGGAGTCACGTGAAATGACAAGTTACTAGTCTAATAACGTATATATAATATAATATTGTTTGTGGAGGCATTTACCCAACTGCCACAGAAAACAGCCATAAAATGAGTATTGCTGCTATTTAAGCATAACTCGGTGTATTTAAGAATAAAATTGTTCAAAATGCATTGGAGAGGAAACAGTGATGGAAGCCTGTGTCTGGGTTCCATTCATGAAAGAGGTTATCTTTGCACTTTTCAAAAACATATGGTTTGCTCGGCTTTCACAGTTGAATCAGGAAGCGAAAACTTTTTCGCAAACTTTGAATATTCTTTGTGACTGAACATTTATTATGCATGAGTAAATTATCATATATGACCTAAATTTCTATTTGGCAATATTTTTGTTACGTCATAAAGAAAAAAAAAGGTTCGGTATTGGTAGCATTGCACTTGATGCTGGGAGATGCCGAAATTTATCACTTCTTGACCGAGCGTTTAGTTGCGTTTACCAGGCTTCATTCCACTGAATACAAACCTCATGTTTAATTTCAATAATGAAAATGACAGGTGTAAGGGACTTAAATGATGCATGATATATAAATATATATGCAAGCCCAACGAAAGTAATGCTGATTTTATATGGTCACCCCTCCTTGAGAAATGTTTTTATTTACTTCATTCTAGTCTGTAAACAAACATGGTTGACTGTAACTTGAACAGGAGTAGATCAACATGTGGATTTTTTTTTCATTTTCTTGTTTTGGCTAGGATGGTTCTATAATAAAAGCAAGGTTTGAAAACTTTTGTATGTGTATTTTTTTCGGCGCAGGTAGGTCACCTATTGAAACATTTAGTGTTAAGCTCCAAGATACCCCAGTATATCTAAAAGTTATCCCAGCCACTTTTGGCTCAACAAGTAAAGACCTCTCTGCCTTCCGTGGCGGTACCAGGGCCCATACGTCCCCGACAGCACAGCTCCCCCTTGCAGATTTACTAGGTGACTGGGCCCCTTAATTTGCTTAGAATGAGAGGGCGGATAGCTCCATCCTAAATGATGCCAGTGATGGAGCCTCAGTTACAGAAGCTGGTACAGACTTCTACAGAGGTACGGTACTAGGGAAAAAGGTAAACTTATATGTATTCGCTACAGACACGGGAGGCCGAAAGCGTTTGTTTAAATAAAAGGCTGGTTTGGAAAACAGGAGCTCATTTGCAAAATATGAGATCCACGATCGTGATAAAAAATAGTATTGAGGTGATTCGTTTCCGAAAGAACAATATTTTATAAACTACTAAAGAAATAAACTGTTGGACGATAACGTACACTTCAAAAAGTGATAAGTGGTCAATTCTCTAAACTCTGGAGTCACATGAAGTGACAAGTTACTAGTCTAATAACGTATATATAATATAATATTCTTTGTGGAGGCATTTACCCAACTGCCACAGAAAATAGCCATAAAATGAGTATTGCTGCTATTTAAGCATAATTCGGTGTATTTAAGAATAAAATTGTTCAAAATGCATTGGAGAGGAAACAGTGATGGAAGACTGTACCCTTCAAAAAGTGATAAGTGGTAAATTTTGTAAACTCTGGAGTCACATGAAATGACAAGTTACTAGTCTAATAACGTATATATAATATAATATTCTTTGTGGAGGCATTTACCCAACTGCCACAGAAAATAGCCTTAAAAATGAGCATTTCTGCTATTTAAGCATAATTCGGTGTATTTAAGAATAAAATTGTTCAAAATGCATTGGAGAGGAAACAGTGATGGAAGCCTGTGTCTGGGTTCCATTAATGAAAGAGGTTATCTTTGCACTTTTCAAAAACATGGTTTGCTCGGCTTTCATAGTTGAATCTGGAAGCGAAAACTTTTTCGCAAACTTAAAATATTCTTTGTGACTGCACTTTTATTATGCATGAGTAAATTATCATATATGACCTAAATTTCTATTTGGCAATATTTTTGTTACGTCATAAAGAAAAAAAAGGTTCGGTATTGGTAGCATTGCACTTGATGCTGGGAGATGCCGAAATTTATCACTTCTTGACCGAGCGTTTAGTTGCGTTTACCAGGCTTGCTTCCACTGAATACAAACCCCATGTTTAATTTCAATAATGAAAATGACAGGTGTAAGGGACTTAAACGATGCATGATATATAAATATATATGTAAGCTCAACGAAAGTATTGCTGATTTTATATGGTCACCCCTCCTTGAGAAATGTTTTTTTTTTACTTCGTTCTAGTCTGTAAACAAACATGGTTGACTGTAACTTGAAAAGGAGTAGATCAACATGTGGATTGTTTTCTCATTATCTTGTTTTGCCTAGGATGGTTCTATAATAAAAGCAAGGTTTGAAAACTTTTGTATGTGTATTTTTTTCGGAGCAGGTAGGTCACCTATTGAAACATTTAGTGTTAAGCTCCAAGATACCCCAGTATATCTAAAAGTTATCCCAGCCACTTTTGGCTCAACAAGTAAAGACCTCTCTGCCTTCCGTGGCGGTACCAGGGCCAATACGTCCCCGACAACAACAGCTCCCCTTGCAGGGTTACTAGGTGACTTGGCCCCTTAATTTGCTTAGAATGAGAGGGTGGATAGCTCCATCCTAAATGATGCCAGTGATGGAGCCTCAGCTACAGAAGCTGGTACAGAATTCCACAAAGGTACGGTACTAGGGAAAAAGGTAAACTTATATGTATTCGCTACAGACACGGGAGGCCGAAAGCGTTTGTTTAAAGAAAAGGCTGGTTTGGAAAACAGGAGATCATTTGCAAAATATGAGATCCACGATCGTGATAAAAAATAGTATTGAGGTGATTCGGTTCCGAAAGAACAATATTTTATAAACTACTAAAGAAATAAACTGTTGGACGATAACGTACACTTCAAAAAGTGATAAGTGGTCAATTCTGTAAACTCTGGAGTCACATGAAATGACAAGTTACTAGTCTAATAACGTATATATAATATAATATTCTTTGTGGAGGCATTTACCAAACTGCCACAGAAAATAGCCATAAAATGAGTATTGCTGCTATTTAAGCATAATTAGGTGTATTTAAGAATAAAATTGTTCAAAATGCATTGGAGAGGAAACAGCGATGGAAGCCTGTACACTTCAAAAAGTGATACGTGGGAAATTCTGTAAACTCTGGAGTCACATGAAATGACAAGTTACTAGTCTAATAACGTATATATAATATAATATTCTTTGTGGAGGCATCTACCAACCTGCCACAGAAAATAGCAATAAAAATGAGTATTGCTGCTATTTAAGCATAACTCGGTGTATTTAAGAATAAAATTGTTCAACATGCATTGGAGAGGAAATAGTGATGGAAACCTGTGTCTGGGTTCCATTCATGAAAGAGGTAATCTTTGTACTTTTCAAAAACATATGGTTTGCTCGGCTTTCATAGTTGAATCTGGAAGCGAAAACTTTTTCGCAAACTTAAAATATTCTTTGTGACTGAACTTTTATTATGCATGAGTAAATTATCATATATGACCTAAATTTCTATTTGGCAATATTTTTGTTACGTCATAAAGAAAAAAAAGGTTCGGTATTGGTAGCATTGCACTTGATGCTGGGGGATGCCGAAATTTATCACTTCTTGACCGAGCGTTTAGTTGCGTTTACCAGGCTTGCTTCCACTGAATACAAACCCCATGTTTAATTTCAATAATGAAAATGACAGGTGTAAGGGACTTAAACGATGCATGATATATAAATATATATGTAAGCTCAACGAAAGTATTGCTGATTTTATATGGTCACCCCTCCTTGAGAAATGTTTTTTACTTCGTTCTAGTCTGTAAACAAACATGGTTGACTGTAACTTGAAAAAGGGTAGATCAACATGTGGATTGTTTTCTCATTATCTTGTTTCGCCTAGGATGGTTCTATAATAAAAGCAAGGTTTGAAAACTTTTGTATGTGTATTTTTTTCGGAGCAGGTAGGTCACCTATTGAAACATTTAGTGTTAAGCTCCAAGATACCCCAGTATATCTAAAAGTTATCCCAGCCACTTTTGGCTCAACAAGTAAAGACCTCTCTGCCTTCCGTGGCGGTACCAGGGCCAATACGTCCCCGACAACAACAGCTCCCCTTGCAGAGTTACTAGGTGACTGGGCCCCTTAATTTGCTTAGAATGAGAGGGTGGATAGCTCCATCCTAAATGATGCCAGTGATGGAGCCTCAGCTACAGAAGCTGGTACAGAATTCCACAAAGGTACGGTACTAGGGAAAAAGGTAAACTTATATGTATTCGCTACAGACACGGGAGGCCGAAAGCGTTTGTTTAAAGAAAAGGCTGGTTTGGAAAACAGGAGATCATTTGCAAAATATGAGATCCACGATCGTGATAAAAAATAGTATTGAGGTGATTCGGTTCCGAAAGAACAATATTTTATAAACTACTAAAGAAATAAACTGTTGGACGATAACGTACACTTCAAAAAGTGATAAGTGGTCAATTCTGTAAACTCTGGAGTCACATGAAATGACAAGTTACTAGTCTAATAACGTATATATGATATAATATTCTTTGTGGAGGCATTTACCAAACTGCCACAGAAAATAGCCATAAAATGAGTATTGCTGCTATTTAAGCATAATTAGGTGTATTTAAGAATAAAATTGTTCAAAATGCATTGGAGAGGAAACAGCGATGGAAGCCTGTACACTTCAAAAAGTGATAAGTGGTAAATTCTGTAAACTCTGGAGTCACATGAAATGACAAGTTACTAGTCTAATAACGTATATATAATATAATATACTTTTTGGAGGCATTTACCCAACTGCCACAGAAAATAGCCATAAAAATGAGTATTGCTGTTATTTAAGCATAGCTCGGTTTATTTAAGAATAAAATTGTTCAAAATGCATTGGAGAGGAAACAGTGATGGAAGCCTGTGTCTGGGTTCCATTCATGAAAGAGGTAATCTTTGTACTTTTCAAAAACATATGGTTTGCTCGGCTTTCATAGTTGAATCTGGAAGCGAAAACTTTTTCGCAAACTTAAAATATTCTTTGTGACTGAACTTTTATTATGCATGAGTAAATTATCATATATGACCTAAATTTCTATTTGGCAATATTTTTGTTACGTCATAAAGAAAAAAAGGGTTCGGCATTGGTAGCATTGCACTTGATGCTGGGAGATGCCGAAATTTATCACTTCTTGACCGAGCGTTTAGTTGCGATTACCAGGCTTGCTTCCACTGAATACAAACCCCATGTTTAATTTCAATAATGAAAATGACAGGTGTAAGGGACTTAAATGATGCATGATATATAAATATATATGCAAGCTCAACGAAAGTATTGCTGATTTTATATGGTCACCCCTCCTTGAGAAATGTTTTTTATTTACTTCGTTCTAGTCTGTAAACAAACATGGTTGACTGTAACTTGAAAAGGAGAAGATCAACATGTGGATTTTTTTCTCATTATCTTGTTTTGGCTAGGATGGTTCTATAATAAAAGCAATGTTTGAAAACTTTTGTATGTGTATTTTTTTCGGCGCAGGTAGGTCACCTATTGAAACATTTAGTGTTAAGCTCCCAGATATCCCAGTATATCTAAGAAAGTTATCCCAGCCACTTTTGGCTCAACAAGTAAAGACCTCTCTGCCTTCCGTGGCGGTACCAGGGCCCATACGTCCCCGACAGCACAGCTCCCCCTTGCAGAGTTACTAGGTGACTGGGCCCCTTAATTTGCTTAGAATGAGAGGGTGGATATCTCCATCCTAAATGATCCCAGTGATGGAGCCTCAGCTACAGAAACTGGTACAGAATTCCTCAAAGGTACGGTAAGAGGGAAAAAGGTAAACTTATATGTATTCGCTACAGAAACGGGAGGCCGAAAGCGTTTGTTTAAATAAAGGCTGGTTTGGAAAACAGGAGATCATTTGCAAAATATGAGATCCACGATCGTGATAAAAAATAGTATTGAGGTGATTCGTTTCCGAAATAACAATATTTTATAAACTACTAAAGAAATAAACTGCTAAACGATAACGAACACTTCAAAAAGTGATAAGTGGTCAATTCTATAAACTCTGGAGTCACATGGAACGACAAGTTACTAGTCTAATAACGTATATATAATATAATATTCTTTGTGGAGGCATTTACCCAACTGTCACAGATAATAGCCTTAAAATGAGAATTGCTGCTATTTAAGCATAACTCGGGGTATTTAAGAATAAAATTGTTCAAAAATGCATTGGAGAGGAAACAGTGATGGAAGCCTGTACACTTCAAAAAGTGATAAGTGGTCAATTCTGTAAACTCTGGAGTCACATGAAATAACAAGTTACTAGTCTAATAACGTATATATAATATAATATTCTTTGTGGAGGCATTTACCCAACTGCCACAGAAAATAGCCATAAAATGAGTATTGCTGCTATTTAAGCATAATTCGGTGTATTAAAGAATAAAATTGTTCAAAATGCATTGGAGAGGAAACAGTGATGGAAGCCTGTACACTTCAAAAAGTGATAATTGATCAATTCTGTAAACTCTTGAGTCACATGAAGTGACAAGTTACTAGTCTAATAACGTATATATAATATAATATTCTTTGTGGAGGCATTTACCCAACTGCCACAGAAAATAGCCATAAAATGAGTATTGCTGCTATTTAAGCATAATTCGGTGTATTTAGGAATAAAATTGTTCAAAATGCATTGGAGATGAAAGAGTGATGGAAGCCTGTGTCTGGGTTCCATTCGTGAAAGAGGTAATCTTTGCACTTTTCAAAAAACATATGGTTTGCTCGGCTTTCATAGTTGAATCTGGAAGCGAAAACTTTTTCGCAAACTTAAAATATTCTTTGTGACTGAACATTTATTATGCATGAGTGAATTATCATATATGACCTAAATTTCTATTTGGCAATATTTTTGTTACGTCATAAAGAAAAAAAGGGTTCGGTATTGGTTGCATTGCACTTGATACTGGGAGATGCCGAAATTTATCACTTCTTGACCGAGCGTTTAGTTGCGTTTACCAGGCTTGCTTCCACTGAATACATACCCCATTTTCAATAATGAAAATGACAGGTGTAAGGGACTCAAATGATGCATGATATATAAATATATCTACAAGCTCAAAGAAAGTATTACTGATTTTATATGGTCACCCCTCTTTGAACAAGATGTGTTTGTGAAACACTGATGCCCCCGGACAGCGCCAATGTTAATGTTTTTAAAACTGTTGAAAAAAATAGGTCAAAGGTCAAGGTCAAGGTCACGAAATCAAAAATTATGGTACCACTGGAAAGGTCTTGTGATAAGGTATACACATGTGAAATATGAAAGCTCTATCTATTACCATTCAAAAGTTATGCCCAATGTTAAAGTTTTTGCAGACGGACAAACGGACAAACAGACAAACAGACGGACAGACCAAAAACTATATGCCCCCGAATCTCTTAGATTCCGGGGGCATAAAAATGTTTTTTATTTACTTCGTTCTAGTCTGTAAACAAACATGGTTGACTGTAACTTGAAAAGGAGTAGATCAACATGTGGATTTTTTTTCTCATTATCTTGTTTTGGCTAGGATGGTTCTGTAATAAAAAAAGATTTGAAAACTTTTGTATGTGTATTTTTTTCGGCACAGTTAGGTCACCTATTGAAACATTTAGTGTTAAGCTCCCAGATACCCCAGTATATCTAAGAAAGTTATCCCAGCCACTTTTGGCTCAACAAGTAAAGACCTCTCTGCCTTCCGTGGCGGTACCAGGGCCCATACGTCCCCGACAGCACAGCTCCCCCTTGCAGAGTTACTAGGTGACTGGGCCCCTTAATTTGCTTAGAATGAGAGGGTGGATAGCTCCATCCTAAATGATGCCAGTGATGGAGCCTCAGCTACAGAAGCTGGTACAGAATTCCACAAAGGTACGGTACGAGGGAAAAAGGTTAATTTATATGTATTCCCTACAGACACGGGAGGCCGCAAGCGTTTGTTTAAATAAAAGGTTGGTTTGGAAAACAGGAGATCATTTGCAAAATATGGGATCTACGATCGTGATAAAAATAGTATTGAGGTGATTCGTTTCCGAATGAACAATATTTTATAAACTACTAAAGAAATAAACTGTTAGACGATAACGTACACTTCAAAAAGTGATAAGTGGTCAATTCTGTAAACTCTGGAGTCACATGAAATGACAAGTTACTAGTCTAATAACGTATATATAGTATGATATTCTTTGTGGAGGCATTCACCCAACTGCCACAGAAAATAGCCGAAAAAAAATGCGTATTGCTGCTATTTAAGCATAATTCGGTGTATTTAAGAATAAAATTGTTCAAAAGGCATTGGAGAGGAAACAGTGATGGAAGCCTGTACACTTCAAAAAGTGATAAGTTATCAATTCTGTAAACTCTTGAGTCACATGAAGTGACAAGTTACTAGTCTTATAACGTATATATAATATTATATTCTTTGTGGAGGCATTTACCCAACTGCCACAGAAAATAGCCATAAAATGAGTATTGCTGCTATTTAAGCATAATTCGGTGTATTTAACAATAAAATTGTTCAACATGCATTGGAGAGGAAACAGTGATGGAAGCCTGTGTCATGGTTCCATTAATGAAAGAGATAATCTTTGCACTTTTCAAAAAGATATGGTTTGCTCGGCTTTCATAGTTGAACCTGGAAGCGAAAACTTTCGCAAACTTAAAATATTTTTTGTGACTGAACTTTTATTATGCATGAGTAAATTATCATATATGACCTTAATTTCTATTTGGCAATATTTTTGTTACGTCATAAAGAAAAAAAAAAGGTTCGGTATTGGTAGCATTGCACTTGAGGCTGGGAGATGCCGAATTTTATCACTTCTTGACCGAGCGTTTAGTTGCGTTTACCAGGCTTGCTTCCACTGAATACAAACTCCTTGTTTAATTTCAATAATGAAAATGACAGGTGTAAGGGACTTAAATGATGCATGATATATAAATATATATGCAAGCTCAACGAAAGTATTGCTGATTTTATATGGTCACCCCTCCTTGAGAAATGTTTTTTATTTACTTCGTTCTAGTCTGTAAACAAACATGGTTGACTGTAACTTGAAAAGGAGTAACTTGAAAAGGAGTAGATCAACATGTGGATTTTTTTCTCATTATCTTGTTTTGGCTAGGATGGTTCTATAATAAAAGCAAGGTTTGAAAACTTTTGTATGTGTATTTTTTTCGGCGCAGGTAGGTCACCTATTGAAACATTTAGTGTTAAGCTCCCAGATACCCCTGTATATCTAAGAAAGTTATCCCAGCCACTTTTGGCTCAACAAGTAAAGACCTTTCTGCCTTCCGTGGCGGTACCAGGGCCCATACGTCCCCGACAGCACAGTATTGAGGTGATTCGTTTCCGAAAGAACAATATTTTATAAACTACTAAAGAAATAAACTGTTGGACGATAACGTACACTTCAAAAAGTGATAAGTGGTCAATTCTGTAAACTCTGGAGTCTCATGAAATGACAGGTTACTAGTCTAATAACGTATATATAATATAATATTCTTTGTGGAGGCATTTACTCAACTGCCACAGAAAATAGCCATAAAATGAGTATTGATGCTATTTAAGCATAATTCGGTGTATTTAAGAATAAAATTGTTCAAAATGTATTAGAGAGGAAACAGTGATGGAAGCTTGTACACTTCAAAAAGTGATAAGTGGTCAATTCTGTAAACTCTGGAGTCACATGAAATGACAAGTTACTAGTCTAATAACGTATATATAATATAATATTGTTTGTGGAGGCATTTACCCAACTGCCACAGAAAACAGCCATAAAAATGAATATTGCTGCTATTTAAGCATAACTCGGTGTATTTAAGAATAAAATTGTTCAAAATGCATCGGAGAGGAAACAGTGATGGAAGCCTGTGTCTGGGTTCCATTCATGAAAGAGGTTATCTTTGCACTTTTCAAAAACATATGGTTTGCTCGGCTTTCATAGTTGAATCAGGAAGCGAAAACTTTTTCGCAAACTTAAAATATTCTTTGTGACTGAACTTTTATTATGCATGAGTAAATTATCATATATGACCTAAATTTCTATTTGGCAATATTTTTGTTACGTCAAAAAGAAAAAAAAAGGTTCGGTATTGGTAGCATTGCACTTGATGCTGGGAGATGCCGAAATTTATCACTTCTTGACCGAGCGTTTAGTTGCGTTTACCAGGCTTCATTCCACTGAATACAAACCCCATGTTTAATTTCAATAATGAAAATGACAGGTGTAAGGGACTTAAATGATGCATGATATATAAATATATATGCAAGCTCAACGAAAGTATTGCTGATTTTATATGGTCACCCCTCCTTGAGAAATGTTTTTTATTGATTTCGTTCTAGTCTGTAAACAAACATGGTTGACTGTAACTTGAACAGGAGTAGATCAACATGTGGATTTTTTTCTCATTATCTTGTTTTGGCTAGGATGGTTCTATAATAAAAGCAAGGTTTGAAAATTTTTGTATGTGTATTTTTTTCGGCGCAGGTAGGTCACCTATTGAAACATTTAGTGTTAAGCTCCAAGATACCCCAGTATATCTAAAAGTTATCCCAGCCACTTTTGGCTCAACAAGTAAAGACCTCTCTGCCTTCCGTGGCGGTACCAGGGCCCATACGTCCCCGACAGCACAGCTCCCCCTTGCAGAGTTACTAGGTGACTGGGCCCCTTAATTTGCTTAGAATGAGAGGGTGGATAGCTCCATCCTAAATGATGCCAGTGATGGAGCCTCAGTTACAGAAGCTGGTACAGAATTCCACAAAGGCACGGTACTAGGGAAAAAGGTAAACTTATATGTATTCGCTACAGACACGGGAGGCCGAAAGCGTTTGTTTAAATAAAAGGCTGGTTTGGAAAACAGGAGCTCATTTGCAACATATGAGATCCACGATCGTGATAAAAAATAGTATTGAGGTGATTCGTTTCCGAAAGAACAATATTTTATAAACTACTAAAGAAATAAACTGTTGGACGATAACGTACACTTCAAAAAGTGATAAGTGGTCAATTCTGTAAACTCTGGAGTCACATGAAATGACAAGTTACTAGTCTAATAACGTATATATAATATAATATTCTTTGTGGAGGCATTTACCCAACTGCCACAGAAAATAGCCATAAAATGAGTATTGCTGCTATTTAAGCATAATTCGGTGTATTTAAGAATAAAATTGTTCAAAATGCATTGGAGAGGAAACAGTGATGGAAGCCTGTACACTTCAAAAAGTGATAAGTGGTAAATTCTGTAAACTCTGGAGTCACATGAAATGACAAGTTACTAGTCTAATAACGTACATATAATATAATATTCTTTGTGGAGGCATTTACCCAACTGCCACAGAAAATAGCCTTAAAAATGAGTATTGCTGCTATTTAAGCATAACTCGGTGTATTTAAGAATAAAATTGTTCAAAATGCATTGGAGAGGACACAGTGATGGAAGCCTGTGTCTGGGTTCCATTCGTGAAAGAGGTAATCTTTGCACTTTTCAAAAACATATGGTTTGCTCGGCTTTCATAGTTGAATCTGGAAGCGAAAACTTTTTTGCAAACTTAAAATATTCTTTGTGGCTGAACTTTTATTATGCATGAGTAAATTATCATATATGACCTAAATTTCTATTTGGCAATATTTTTGTTACGTCATAAAGAAAAAAAAGGTTCGATATTGGTAGCATTGAACTTGATGCTGGGAGATGCCGAAATTTATCACTTCTTGACCGAGCGTTAATTTGCGTTTACCAGGCTTGCTTCCACTGAATACAAACCCCATGTTTAATTTCAATAATGAAAATGACAGGTGTAAGGGACTTAAACGATGCATGATATATAAATATATATGTAAGCTCAACGAAAGTATTGCTGATTTTATATGGTCACCCCTCATTGAGAAATGTTTTTTATTTACTTCGTTCTAGTCTGTAAACAAACATGGTTGACTGGAACTTGAAAAGGAGTAGATCAACATATGGATTGTTTTCTCATTATCTTGTTTTGGCTAGGATGGTTCTATAATAAAAGCAAGGTTTGAAAACTTTTGTATGTGCATTTTTTTCGGAGCAGGTAGGTCACCTTTTGAAACATTTAGTGTTAAGCTCCAAGATACCCCAGTATATCTAAAAGTTATCCCAGCCACTTTTGGCTCAACAAGTAAAGACCTCTCTGCCTTCCGTGGCGGTACCAGGGCCAATACGTCCCCGACAACAACAGCTCCCCTTGCAGAGTTACTAGGTGACTGGGCCCCTTAATTTGCTTAGAATGAGAGGGTGGATAGCTCCATCCTAAATGATGCCAGTGATGGAGCCTCAGGTACAGAAGCTGGTACAGAATTCCACAAAGTACGGTACTAGGGAAAAAGGTAAACTTCTATGTATTCGCTACAGACACGGGAAGCCGAAAGCGTTTGTTTAAAGAAAAGGCTGGTTTGGAAAACAGGAGATCATTTGCAAAATATGAGATCCACGATCGTGATAAAAAATAGTATTGAGGTGATTCGGTTCCGAAAGAACAATATTTTATAAACTACTAAAGAAATAAACTGTTGGACGATAACGTACACTTCAAAAAGTGATAGTGGTCAATTCTGTAAACTCTGGAGTCACATGAAATGACAAGTTACTAGTCTAATAACGTATATATAATATAATATTCTTTGTGGAGGCATTTACCAAACTGCCACAGAAAATAGCCATAAAATGAGTATTGCTGCTATTTAAGCATAATTAGGTGTATTTAAGAATAAAATTGTTCAAAATGCATTGGAGGGGAAAAGCGATGGAAGCCTGTACACTTCAAAAAGTGATAAGTGGTAAATTCTGTAAACTCTGGAGTCACATGAAATGACAAGTTACTAGTCCAATAACGTATATATAATATAATATTCTTTGTGGAGGCATCTACCCAACTGCCACAAAAAATAACCATAAAAATGAGTATTGCTGCTATTTAAGCATAACTCGGTGTATTTAAGAATAAAATTGTTCAACATGCATTGGAGAGGAAACAGTGATGCAAGACTGTGTCTGGGTTCCATTCATGAAAGAGGTAATCTTTGTATTTTTCAAAAACATATGGTTTGCTCGGCTTTCATAGTTGAATCTGGAAGCGAAAACTTTTTCGCAAACTTAAAATATTCTTTGTGACTGAACTTTTATTATGCATGAGTAAATTATCATATATGACCTAAATTTCTATTTGGCAATATTTTTGTTACGTCATAAAGAAAAAAAAGGGTTCGGTATTGGTAGCATTGCACTTGATGCTGGGAGATGCCGAAATTTATCACTTCTTGACCGAGCGTTTAGTTGCGTTTACCAGGCTTGCTTCCACTGAATACAAACCCCATGTTTAATTTCAATAATGAAAATGACAGGTGTAAGGGACTTAAATGATGCATGATATATAAATATATATGCAAGCTCAACGAGAGTATTGCTGATTTTATATGGTCACCCCTCCTTGAGAAATGTTTTTTATTTACTTCGTTCTAGTCTGTAAACAAACATGGTTGACTGTAACTTGAAAAGGAGTAGTTCAACATGTGGATTTTTTTTTCTCATTATCTTGTTTTGGCTAGGATGGTTCTATAATAAAAGCAATGTTTGAAAACTTTTGTATGTGTATTTTTTTTGGCGCAGGTAGGTCACCTATTGAATCATTTAGTGTTAAGCTCCCAGATATCCCAGTATATCTAAGAAAGTTATCCCAGCCACTTTTGGCTCAACAAGTAAAGACCTCTCTGCCTTCCGTGGCGGTACCAGGGCCCATACGTCCCCGACAGCACAGCTCCCCCTTGCAGAGTTACTAGGTGACTGGGCCTCTTAATTTGCTTAGAATGAGAGGGTGGATAGTTCCATCCTAAATGATGCCAGTGATGGAGCCTCAGCTACAGAAGCTGGTACAGAATTCCAAAAAGGTTCGGTACGAGGGAAAAAGGTAAACTTATATGTATTCCCTACAGACACGGGAGGCCGAAAGCGTTTGTTTAAATAAAAGGCTGGTTTGGAAAACAGGAGATCATTTGCAAAATATGAGATCCACGATCGTGATAAAAAATAGTATTGAGGTGATTCGTTTCCGAAAGAACAATATTTTATAAACTACTAAAGAAATAAACTGTTGGACGATAACGTACACTTCAAAAAGTGATAAGTGGTCAATTCTGTAAACTCTGGAGTCACATGAAATGACAAGTTACTAGTCTAATAACGTATATATAATATAATATTCTTTGTGGAGGCATTTACCCAACTGCCACAGAAAATAGCCATAAAATGAGTATTGCTGCAATTTAAGCATAATTAGGTGTATTTAAGAATAAAATTGTTCAAAATGCATTGGAGAGGAAACAGCGATGGAAGCCTGTACACTTCAAAGAGTGATAAGTGGTAAATTCTGTAAACTCTGGAGTCACATGAAATGACAAGTTACTAGTCTAATAACGTATATATAATATAATATACTTTGTGAGGGCATTTACCCAACTGCCACAGAAAATAGCCATAAAAATGAGTATTGCTGCTATTTAAGCATAGCTCGGTTTATTTAAGAATAAAATTGTTCAAAATGCATTGGAGAGGAAACAGTGATGGAAGCCTGTACACTTCAAAAAGTGATAAGTGGTCAATTCTGTAAACTCTGGAGTCACATGAAATGACAAGTTACTAGTCTAATAACGTATATATATATAATATAATATTCGTTGTGGAGGCATTTACCCAACTGCCACAGAAAATAGCCATAAAATGAGTATTGCTGCTATTTAAGCATAATTCGGTGTATTTAAGAATAAAATTGTTCAAAATGCATTGGAGAGGAAACAGTGATGGAAGCCTGTGTCTGGGTTCCATTCATGAAAGAGGTAATCTTTGCAATTTTCAAAAACATATGGTTTTCTCGGCTTTCATAGTTGAATCTGGAAGCGAAAACTTTTTCGCAAACTTAAAATATTCTTTGTGACTGAACTTTTATTATGCATCAGTAAATTATCATATATGACCTAAATTTCTATTCGGCAATATTTTTGATACGTCATTAAAGAAAAAAAAGGGTTCGGTATTGGTAGCATTGCACTTGATACTGGGAGATGCCGAAATTTATCACTTCTTGACCGAGCGTTTAGTTGCGTTTACCAGGCTTGCTTCCACTGAATACATACCCCATGTTTAATTTCAATAATGAAAATGACAGGTGTAAGGGACTTACATGATGCATGATATATAAATATATCTGCAAGCTCAACGAAAGTATTGCTGATTTTACATGGTCACCCCTCCTTGAAATATGTTTTTTATTTACTTCGTTCTAGTCTGTAAACAAACATGGTTGACTGTAACTTGAAAAGGAGTAGATCAACATGTGGAATTTTTTTCTATATTTTCTTGTTTTGGCTAGGATGGTTCTATAATAAAAGCAAGGTTTGAAAACTTTTGTATGTGTATTTTTTTCGGCGCAGGTAGGTCACCTATTGAAACATTCAGTGTTAAGCTCCCACATACCCTAGTATATCTAAGAAAGTTATCCCAGCCACTTTTGGCTCAACAAGTAAAGACCTCTCTGCCTTCCGTTGCGGTACCTGGGCCCATACGTCCCCGACAGCACAGCTCCCCCTTGCAGAGTTACTAGGTGAATGGGCCCCTTAATTTGCTTAGAATGAGAAGGTGGATAGCTCCATCCTAAATGATGCCAGTGATTGAGCCTCAGCTACAGAAGCTGGTACAGAATTCCACTTAGGTACGGTACGAGGGAAAAAGGTAAACTTATATGTATTCCCTACAGACACAGGAGGCCGAAAGTGTTTGTTTAAATAAAAGGCTGGTTTGGAAAACAGGAGATAATTTGCAAAATATGAGATCCACGATCATGATAAAAAATAGTATTGAGGTGATTCGTTTCCGAAAGAACAATATTTTATAAACTACTAAAGAAATAAACTGTTAAACGATAACGTACACTTCAAAAAGTGATAAGTGGTCAATTCTGTAAACTCTGGAGTCACATGAAATGACAAGTTACTAGTCTAATAACGTATATATAATATAATATTCTTTGTGGAGGCATTTACCCAGCTGCCACAGAAAATAGCCATAAAATGAGTATTGGTGCTATTTAAGCATAATTCGGTGTATTTAAGAATAAAATTGTTCAAAATGCATTGGAGAGGAAACAGTGATGGAAGCCTGTACACTTCAAAAAGTGATAAGTGATAAATTATGTAAACTCTTGAGTCACATGAAGTGACAAGTTACTAGTCTAATAACGTATATATAATATAATATTCTTTGTGTAGGCATTTACCCAACTGCCACAGAAAATTGCCATAAAAAGAGTATTGCTGCTATTTAAGCATAATTCGGTGTATTTAAGAATAAAATTGTTCAAAATGCCTTGGAGAGGAAACAGTGATGCAAGCCTGTGTCTGGGTTCCATTCATGAAAGAGGTAATCTTTGCACTTTTCAAAAAACATATGGTTTGCTCGGCTTTCATAGTTGAATCTGGAAGCGAAAACTTTTTCGCAAACTTAAAATATTCTTTGTGACTGAACATTTATTATGCATGAGTGAATTATCATATATGACCTAAATTTCTATTTGGCAATATTTTTGTTACGTCATCAAGAAAAAAAGGGTTCGGTATTGATAGCATTGCACTTGATACTGGGAGATGCCGAAATTTATTACTTCTTGACCGAGCGTTAAGTTGCGTTTACCAGGCTTGCTTCCACTGAATACATACCCCATTTTCAATAATGAAAATGACAGGTGTAAGGGACTTAAATGATGCATGATATATAAATATATCTGCAAGCTCAACGAAAGTATTACTGATTTCATATGGTCACCCCTCCTTGAAAAATGTTTTTCATTTACTTCGTTCTAGTCTGTAAACAAACATGGTTGACTGTAACTTTAAAAGGAGTAGATCAACATGTGGATTTTTTTTCTCATTATCTTGTTTTGGCTAGGATGGTTCTATAATAAAAGCAAGGTTTGAAAACTTTTGTATGTGTATTTTTTTCGGCGCAGGTAGGTCACCTATTGAAACATTTAGTGTTAAGCTCCCAGATACCCAAGTATATCTAAGAAAGTTATCCCAGCCACTTTTGGCTCAACAAGTAAAGACCTCTCTGCCTTCCGTGGCGGTACCAGGGCCCATACGTCCCCGACAGCACAGCCCCCCTTGCAGAGTTACTAGGTGACTAGGCCCCTTAATTTGATTAGAATGAGAGGGTGGATAGCTTCATCCTAAATGATGCCAGTGATGGAGCCTCAGCTACAGAAGCTGGTACTGAATTCCACAAAGGTACGGTACGAGGGAAAAAGGTAAACTTATATGTATTCCCTACAGACACGGGAGGCCGAAAGCGTTTGTTTAAATAAAAGGCTGGTTTGGAAAACAGGAGATCATTTGCAAAATATGAGATCCACGATCATGATAAAGAATAGTATTGAGGTGATTCGTTTCCGAAAGAACAATATTTTTTAAACTACTAAAGAAATAAACTGTTAGACGATAACGTACACTTCAAAAAGTGATAAGTGGTCAATTTTGTAAACTCTGGAGTCACATGAAATGACAAGTTACTAGTCTAATAACGTATATATAATATTATATTCTCTGTGGAGGCATTTACCCAACTGCCACAGAAAATAGCCATAAAATGAGTAATGCTGCTATTTAAGCATAATTCGGTGTATTTAAGAATAAAATTGTTCAAAATGCATTGGAGAGGAAACAGTGATGGAAGCCTATACACTTCAAAAAGTGATAAGTGGTCAATTCTGTAAACTCTGGAGTCACATGAAATGACAAGTTACTAGTCTAATAACGTATATATAATATTATATTCTTTGTGGAGGCATTTACCAAACTGCCACAGAAAATAGCCATAAAATGAGTATTGCTGCTATTTAACCATAATTCGGTGTATTTAAGAATAAAATTGTTCAACATGCATTGCAGAGGAAACAGTGATGGAAGCCTGTGTCTGGGTTCCATTCATGAAAGAGGTAATCTTTGCACTTTTCAAAAA
Organism: Lucinisca nassula; assembly: GCA_963580285.1. Classification (NCBI taxonomy): domain Eukaryota; kingdom Metazoa; phylum Mollusca; class Bivalvia; order Lucinida; family Lucinidae; genus Lucinisca; species Lucinisca nassula. The sequence goes on from OY757027.1 coordinate 57,146,970, forward strand.
CATATGGTTTGCTCGGCTTTCATAGTTGAATCTGGAAGCGAAAACGTTTTCGCAAACTTAAAATATTCTTTGTGACTGAACTTATATTATGCATGAGTAAATTATCATATATGACCTAAATTTCTATTTGGCAATATTTTTGTTACGTCATAAAGAAAAAAAAAAGGTTCGGTATTGGTAGCATTGCACTTGATGCTGGGAGATGCCGAAATTAATCACTTCTTGACCGAGCGTTTAGTTGCGTTTACCAGGCTTTGTTCCAGTGAATACAAACTCCTTGTTTAATTTCAATAATGAAAATGACAGGTGTAAGGGACTTAAATGATGCATGATATATATATATATATTTGCAAGCTCAACGAAAGTATTGCTGATTTTATATGGTCACCCATCCTTGAGAAATGTTTTTTATTTACTTCGTTCTAGTCTGTAAACAAACATGGTTGACTGTAACTTGAAAAGGAGTAGATCAACATGTGGATTTTTTTCTCATTATCTTGTTTTGGCTAGGATGGTTCTGTAATAAAAGCAAGGTTTGAAAAAAAATTTATGTGTATTTTTTTCGGCGCAGGTAGGTCACCTATTGAAACATTTAGTGTTAAGCTCCCAGATACCCCAGTATATCTAAGAAAGTTATCCCAGCCACTTTTGGCTCAACAAGTAAAGACCTCTCTGCCTTCAGTGGCGGTACCAGGGCCCATACGTCCCCGACAGCACAGCTCCCCATTGCAGAGTTACTAGGTGACTGGGCCCCTTAATTTGCTTAGAAACAGAGGGTGGATATCTCCATCCTAAATGATCCCAGTGATGGAGCCTCAGCTACAGAAACTGGTACAGAATTCCTGAAAGGTACGGTACGAGGGAAAAAGGTAAACTTATATGTATTCGCTACAGACACGGGTGGCCGAAAGCGTTTGTTTAAATAAAGGCTGGTTTGGAAAACAGGAGATCATTTGCAAAATATGAGATCCACGATCGTGATAAAAAATAGTATTGAGGTGATTCGTTTCCGAAAGAACAATATTTTATATACTACTAAAGAAATAAACTGTTAAACGATAACGTACACTTCAAAAAGTGATAAGTGGTAAATTCTGTAAACTCTGGAGTCACATGAAACGACAAGTTACTAGTCTAATAACGTATATATAATATAATATTCTTTTTGGTGGCATTTACCCAACTGTCACAGATAATAGCCTTAAAATGAGAATTGCTGCTATTTAAGCATAACTCGGGGTATTTAAGAATAAAATTGTTCAAAATGCATTGGAGAGGAAACAGTGATGGAAGCCTGTACACTTCAAAAAGTGATAAGTGGTCAATTCTGTAAACTCTGGAGTCACATGAAATAACAAGTTACTAGTCTAATAACGTATATATAATATAATATTCTTTGTGGAGGCATTTACCCAACTGCCACAGAAAATAGCCATAAAATGAGTATTGCTGCTATTTAAGCATAATTCGGTGTATTAAAGAATAAAATTGTTCAAAATGCATTGGAGAGGAAACAGTGATGGAAGTCTGTACACTTCAAAAAGTGATAAGTGGTCAATTCTGTAAACTCTGGAGTCACATGAAATAACAAGTTACTAGTCTAATAACGTATATATAATATAATATTCTTTGTGGAGGCATTTACCCAACTGCCACAGAAAATAGCCATAAAATGAGTATTGCTGCTATTTAAGCATAATTCGGTGTATTTAGGAATAAAATTGTTCAAAATGCATTGGAGATGAAAGAGTGATGGAAGCCTGTGTCTGGGTTCCATTCGTGAAAGAGGTAATCTTTGCACTTTTCAAAAAACATATGGTATGCTCGGCTTTCATAGTTGAATCTGGAAGCGAAAACTTTTTCGCAAACTTAAAATATTCTTTGTGACTGAACATTTATTATGCATGAGTGAATTATCATATATGACCTAAATTTCTATTTGGCAATATTTTTGTTACGTCATAAAGAAAAAAAGGGTTCGGTATTGGTTGCATTGCACTTGATACTGGGAGATGCCGAAATTTATCACTTCTTGACCGAGCGTTTAGTTGCGTTTACCAGGCTTGCTTCCACTGAATACATACCCCATTTTCAATAATGAAAAATGACAGGTGTAAGGGACTCAAATGATGCATGATATATAAATATATCTACAAGCTCAACGAAAGTATTACTGATTTTATATGGTCACCCCTCCTTAAAAAATGTTTTTATTTACTTCGTTCTAGTCTGTAAACAAACATGGTTGACTGTAACTTGAAAAGGAGTAGATCAACATGTGGATTTTTTTTCTCATTATCTTGTTTTGGCTAGGATGGTTCTGTAATAAAAGCAAGGTTTGAAAACTTTTGTATGTGTATTTTTTTCGGCACAGTTAGGTCACCTATTGAAACATTTAGTGTTAAGCTCCCAGATACCCCAGTATATCTAAGAAAGTTATCCCAGCCACTTTTGGCTCAACAAGTAAAGACCTCTCTGCCTTCCGTGGCGGTACCAGGGCCCATACGTCCCCGACAGCACAGCTCCCCCTTGCAGAGTTACTAGGTGACTTGGCCCCTTAATTTGCTTAGAATGAGAGGGTGGATAGCTCCATCCTAAATGATGCCAGTGATGGAGCCTCAGCTACAGAAGCTGGTACAGAATTCCACAAAGGTACGGTACGAGGGAAAAAGGTTAACTTATATGTATTCCCTACAGACACGGGAGGCCGAAAGCGTTTGTTTAAATAAAAGGCTGGTTTGGAACACAGGAGATCATTTGCAAAATATGGGATCTACGATCGTGATAAAAAATAGTATTGAGGTGATTCGTTTCCGAAAGAACAATATTTTATAAACTACTAAAGAAATAAACTGTTAGACGATAACGTACACTTCAAAAAGTGATAAGTGGTCAATTCTGTAAACTCTGGAGTCACATGAAATGACAAGTTACTAGTCTAATAACGTATATATAATATGATATTCTTTGTGGAGGCATTCACCCAACTGCCACAGAAAATAGCTGAAAAAAATGCGTATTGCTGCTATTTAAGCATAATTCGGTGTATTTAAGAATAAAATTGTTCAAAATGCATTGGAGAGGAAACAGTGATGGAAGCCTGTACACTTCAAAAACTGATAATTGATCAATTCTGTAAACTCTTGAGTCACATGAAGTGACAAGTTACTAGTCTAATAACGTATATATAATATAATATTCTTTGTGGAGGCATTTACCCAACTGCCACAGAAAATAGCCATAAAATGAGTATTGCTGCTATTTAAGCATAATTCGGTGTATTTAAGAATAAAATTGTTCAACATGCATTGGAGAGGAAACAGTGATGGAAGCCTGTGTCTAGGTTCCATTCATGAAAGAGATAATCTTTGCACTTTTCAAAAACATATGGTTTGCTCGGCTTTCATAGTTGAATCTGGAAGCGAAAACTTTTTCGCAAACTTAAAATATTCTTTGTGACTGAACTTTTATTATGCATGAATAAATTATCATATATGACCTAAATTTCTATTTGGCAATATTTTTGTTACGTCATAAAGAAAAAAAAAAGGTTCGGTATTGGTAGCATTGCACTTGATGCTGGGAGATGCCGAAATTTATCACTTCTTGACCGAGCGTTTAGTTGCGTTTACCAGGCTTGCTTCCACTGAATACAAACTCCTTGTTTAATTTCAATAATGAAAATGACAGGTGTAAGGGACTTAAATGATTCATGATATATAAATATATATGCAAGCTCAACGAAAATATTGCTGATTTTATGTGGTCACCCCTCCTTGAGAAATGTTTTTTATTTACTTCGTTCTAGTCTGTAAACAAACATGGTTGACTGTAACTTGAAAAGGAGTAGATCAACATGTGGATTTTTTTCTCATTATCTTGTTTTGGCTAGGATGGTTCTATAATAAAAGCAAGGTTTGAAAACTTTTTTATGTGTATTTTTTTCGGCGCAGGTAGGTCACCTATTGAAACATTTAGTTTTAAGCTCCCAGATACCCCAGTATATCTAAAAAAGTTATCCCAGCCACTTTTGGCTCAACAAGTAAAGACCTCTCTGCCTTCCGTGGCGGTACCAGGGCCCATACGTCCCCGACAGTACAGCTCCCCCTTGCAGAATTATAGGTGACTGGGCCCCTTAATTTGCTTAGAATCAGAGGGTGGATATCTCCATCCTAAATGATCCCAGTGATGGAGCCTCAGCTACAGAAGCTGGTACAGAATTCCACAAAGGTACGGTACGAGGGAAAAAGGTAAACTTATATGTATTCGCTACAGACACGGGAGGCCGAAAGCGTTTGTTTAAATAAAAGGCTGGTTTGGAAAACAGGAGATCATTTGCAAAATATGAGATCCACGATCGTGATAAAAAATAGTATTGAGGTGATTCGTTTCCGAAAGAACAATATTTTATATACTACTAAAGAAATAAACTGTTAAACGATAACGTACACTTCAAAAAGTGATAAGTGGTCAATTCTGTAAACTCTGGAGTCACATGAAACGACAAGTTACTAGTCTAATAACGTATATATAATATAATATTCTTTGTGGAGGCATTTACCCAACTGTCACAGATAATAGCCATAAAATGAGAATTGCTGCTATTTAAGCATAACTCGGGGTATTTAAGAATAAAATTGTTCAAAATGCATTGGAGAGGAAACAGTGATGGAAGCCTGTACACTTCAAAAAGTGATAAGTGGTCAATTCTGTAAACTCTGGAGTCACATGAAATAACAAGTTACTAGTCTAATAACGTATATAGAATATTATATTCTTTGTGGAGGCATTTACCCAACTGCCACAGAAAATAGCCATAAAATGAGTATTGCTGCTATTTAAGCATAATTCGGTGAATTTAAGAATTGTTCAAAATGCATTGGAGAGGAAACAGTGATGGAAGCCTGTACACTTCAAAAAGTGATAATTGATCAATTCTGTAAACTCTTGAGTCACATGAAGTGACAAGTTACTAGTCTAATAACGTATATATAATATAATATTCTTTGTGGAGGCATTTACCCAACTGCCACAGAAAATAGCCATAAAATGAGTATTGCTGCTATTTAAGCATAATTCGGTGTATTTAGGTATAAAATTGTTCAAAATGCATTGGAGATGAAAGAGTGATGGAAGCCTGTGTCTGGGTTCCATTCGTGAAAGAGGTAATCTTTGCACTTTTCAAAAAACATATGGTTTGCTCGGCTTTCATAGTTGAATCTGGAAGCGAAAACTTTTTCGCAAACTTAAAATATTCTTTGTGACTGAACATTTATTATGCATGAGTGAATTATCATATATGACATAAATTTCTATTTGGCAATATTTTTGTTACGTCATAAAGAAAAAAAGGGTTCGGTATTGGTTGCATTGCACTTGATACTGGGAGATGCCGAAATTTATCACTTCTTGACCGAGCGTTTAGTTGCGTTTACCAGGCTTGCTTCCATTGAATACATACCCCATTTTCAATAATGAAAATGACAGGTGTAAGGGACTCAAATGATGCATGATATATAAATATATCTACAAGCTCAACGAAAGTATTACTGATTTTATATGGTCACCCCTCCTTGAAAAATGTTTTTTATTTACTTCGTTCTAGTCTGTAAACAAACATGGATGACTGTAACTTGAAAAGGAGTAGATCAACATGTGGATTTTTTTTCTCATTATCTTGTTTTGGCTAGGATGGTTCTGTAATAAAAGCAAGGTTTGAAAACTTTTGTATGTGTATTTTTTCGGCACATTTAGGTCACCTATTGAAACATTTAGTGTTAAGCTCCCAGATACCCCAGTATATCTAAGAAAGTTATCCCAGCCACTTTTGGCTCAACAAGTAAAGACCTCTCTGCCTTCCGTGGCGGTACCAGGGCCCATACGTCCCCGACAGCACAGCTCCCCCTTGCAGAGTTACTAGGTGACTGGGCCCCTTAATTTGCTTAGAATGAGAGGGTGGATAGCTCCATCCTAAATGATGCCAGTGATGGAGCCTCAGCTACAGAAGCTGGTACAGAATTCCACAAAGGTACGGTACGAGGGAAAAAGGTTAACTTATATGTATTCCCTACAGACACGGGAGGCCCAAAGCGTTTATTTAAATAAAAGGCTGGTTTGGAAAACAGGAGATCATTTGCAAAATATGGGTTCTACGATCGTGATAAAAAATAGTATTGAGGTGATTCGTTTCCGAAAGAACAATATTTTATAAACTACTAAAGAAATAAACTGTTAGACGATAACGTACACTTCAAAAAGTGATAAGTGGTCAATTCTGTAAACTCTGGAGTCACATGAAATGACAAGTTACTAGTCTAATAACGTATATAGAATATAATATTCTTTGAGGAGGCATTTACCCAACTGTCACAGATAATAGCCATAAAATGAGTATTGCTGCTATTTAAGCATAATTCGGTGTATTTAAGAATTGTTCAAAATGCATTGGAGAGGAAACAGTGATGGAAGCCTGTACACTTCAAAAAGTGATAATTGATCAATTCTGCAAACTCTTGAGTCACATGAAGTGACAAGTTACTAGTCTAATAACGTATATATAATATAATATTCTTTGTGGAGGCATTCACCCAACTGCCACAGAAAATAGCCAAAAAAAATGAGTATTGCTGCTATTTAAGCATAATTCGGTGTATTTAAGAATAAAATTGTTCAAAATGCATTGGAGAGGAAACAGTGATGGAAGCCTGTACACTTCAAAAAGTGATAAGTCATCAATTCTGTAAACTCTTGAGTCACATGAAGTGACAAGTTACTAGTCTAATAACGTATATATAATATTATATTCTTTGTGGAGGCATTTACCCAACTGCCACAGAAAATAGCCATAAAATGAGTATTGCTGCTATTTAAGCATAATTCGGTGTATTTAAGAATAAAATTGTTCAACATGCATTGGAGAGGAAACAGTGATGGAAGCCTGTGTCTGGGTTCCATTCATGAAAGAGATAATCTTTGCACTTTTCAAAAACATATGGTTTGCTCGGCTTTCATAGTTGAATCTGGAAGCGAAAACTTTTTCGCAAACTTAAAATATTCTTTGTGACTGAACTTTTATTATGCATGAGTAAATTATCATATATGACCTAAATTTCTATTTGGCAATATTTTTGTTACGTCATAAATAAAAAAAGGGTTCGGTATTGGTAGCATTGCACTTGATACTGGGAGATGCCGAAATTTATCACTTCTTGACCGAGCGTTGAGTTGCGTTTACCAGGCTTGCTTCCACTGAATACATACCCCATTTTCAATAATGAAAATGACAGGTGTAAGGGACTCAAATGATGCATGATATATAAATATATCTACAAGCTCAACGAAAGTATTACTGATTTTATATGGTCACCCCTCCTTGAAAAATGTTTTTTATTTACTTCGTTCTAGTCTGTAAACAAAGATGGTTGGCTGTAACTTGAAAAGGAGTAGATCAACATGTGGATTTTTTCTCATTATCTTGTTTTGGCTAGGATGGTTCTGTAATAAAAGCAAGGTTTGAAAACTTTTGTATGTGTATTTTTTTCGGCGCAGGTAGGTCACCTATTGAAACATTTAATGTTACGCTCCCAGATATCCCAGTATATCTAAGAAAGTTATCCCAGCCACTTTTGGCTCAACAAGTAAAGACCTCTCTGCCTTCCGTGGCGGTATCAGGGCCCATACGTCCCCGACAGCACAGCTCCCCCTTGCAGAGTTACTAGGTGACTGGGTCCCTGAATTTGCTTGGAATGAGAGGGTGGATAGCTCCATCCTAAATGATGCCAGTGATGGAGCCTCAGCTACAGAAGCTGGTACAGAATTCCACAAAGGTACGGTACGAGGGAAAAAGGTTAACTTATATGTATTCCCTACAGACACGGGAGGCCGAAAGCGTTTGTTTAAATAAAAGGCTGGTTTGGAAAACAGGAGATCATTTGCAAAATATGGGATCTACGATCGTGATAAAAAATAGTATTGAGGTGATTCGTTTCCGAAAGAACAATATTTTATAAACTACTAAAGAAATAAACTGTTAGACGATAACGTACACTTCAAAAAGTGATAAGTGGTCAATTCTGTAAACTCTGGAGTCACAAGAAATGACAAGTTACTAGTCTAATAACGTATATATAATATAATATTCTTTGTGGAGGCATTCACCCAACTGCCACAGAAAATAGCCAAAAAAAATGAGTATTGCTGCTATTTAAGCATAATTCGGTGTATTTAAGAATAAAATTGTTCAAAATGCATTGGAGAGGAAACAGTGATGGAAGCCTGTACACTTCAAAAAGTGATGTGATCAACTCTGTAAACTCTTGAGTCACATGAAGTGACAAGTTACTAGTCTAATAACGTATATATAATATTATATTCTTTGTGGAGGCATTTACCCAACTGCCACAGAAAATAGCCATAAAATGAGTATTGCTGCTATTTAAGCATAATTCGGTGTATTTAAGAATAAAATTGTTCAACATGCATTGGAGAGGAAACAGTGATGGAAGCCTGTGTCTGGGTTCCATTCGTGAAAGAGATAATCTTTGCACTTTTCAAAAACATATGGTTTGCTCGGCTTTCATAGTTGAATCTGGAAGCGAAAACTTTTTCGCAAACTTAAAATATACTTTGTGACTGAACTTTTATTATGCATGAGTAAATTATCATATATGACCTAAATTTCTATTTGGCAATATTTTTGTTACGTCATAAAGAAAAAAAGGGTTCGGTATTGGTAGCATTGCACTTGATACTGGGAGATGCCGAAATTTATCACTTCTTGACCGAGCGTTGAGTTGCGTTTACCAGGCTTGCTTCCACTGAATACATACCCCATTTTCAATAATGAAAATGACAGGTGTAAGGGACTCAAATGATGCATGATATATAAATATATCTACAAGCTCAACGAAAGTATTACTGATTTTATATGGTCACCCCTCCTTGAAAAATGTTTTTTATTTACTTCGTTCTAGTCTGTAAACAAAGATGGTTGGCTGTAACTTGAAAAGGAGTAGTTCAACATGTGGATTTTTTTCTCATTATCTTGTTTTGGCTAGGATGGTTCTGTAATAAAAGCAAGGTTTGAAAACTTTTGTATGTGTATTTTTTTCGGCGCAGGTAGGTCACCTATTGAAACATTTAGTGTTACGCTCCCAGATATCCCAGTATATCTAAGAAAGTTATCCCAGCCACTTTTGGCTCAACAAATAAAGACCTCTCTGCCTTCCGTGGCGGTACCAGGGCCCATACGTCCCCGACAGCACAGCTCCCCCTTGCAGAGTTACTAGGTGACTGGGTCCCTTAATTTGCTTGGAATGAGAGGGTGGATAACTCCATCCTAAATGATGCCAGTGATGGAGCCTCAGCTACAGAAGCTGGTACAGAATTCCACAAAGGTACGGTACGAGGGAAAAAGGTTAACTTATATGTATTCCCTACAGACACGGGAGGCCGAAAGCGTTTGTTTAAATAAAAGGCTGGTTTGGAAAACAGGAGATCATTTGCAAAATATGGGATCTACGATCGTGATAAAAAATAGTATTGAGGTGATTCGTTTCCGAAAGAACAATATTTTATAAACTACTAAAGAAATAAACTGTTAGACGATAACGTACACTTCAAAAAGTGATAAGTGGTCAATTCTGTAAACTCTGGAGTCACAAGAAATGACAAGTTACTAGTCTAATAACGTATATATAATATAATATTCTTTGTGGAGGCATTCACCCAACTGCCACAGAAAATAGCCAAAAAAATGAGTATTGCTGCTATTTAAGCATAATTCGGTGTATTTAAGAATAAAATTGTTCAAAATGCATTGGAGAGGAAACAGTGATGGAAGCCTGTACACTTCAAAAAGTGATGTGATCAACTCTGTAAACTCTTGAATCACATGAAGTGACAAGTTACTAGTCTAATAACGTATATATAATATTATATTCTTTGTGGAGGCATTTACCCAACTGCCACAGAAAATAGCCATAAAATGAGTATTGCTGCTATTTAAGCATAATTCGGTGTATTTAAGAATAAAATTGTTCAACATGCATTGGAGAGGAAACAGTGATGGAAGCCTGTGTCTGGGTTCCATTCGTGAAAGAGATAATCTTTGCACTTTTCAAAAACATATGGTTTGCTCGGCTTTCATAGTTGAATCTGGAAGCGAAAACTTTTTCGCAAACTTAAAATATTCTTTGTGACTGAACTTTTATTATGCATGAGTAAATTATCATATATGACCTAAATTTCTATTTGGCAATATTTTTGTTACGTCATAAAGAAAAAAAGGGTTCGGTATTGGTAGCATTGCACTTGATACTGGGAGATGCCGAAATTTATTACTTCTTGACCGAGCGTTTAGTTGCGTTTACCAGGCTTGCTTCCATTGAATACATACCCCATTTTCAATAATGAAAATGACAGGTGTAAGGGACTCAAATGATGCATGATATATAAATATATCTACAAGCTCAACGAAAGTATTACTGATTTTATATGGTCACCCCTCCTAGAAAAATGTTTTTTATTTACTTCGTTCTTGTCTGTAAACAAACATGGTTGGCTGTAACTTGAAAAGGAGTAGACTACATGTGGATTTTTTTTCTCATTATCTTGTTTTGGCTTGGATGGTTCTGTAATAAAAGCAAGGTTTGAAAACTTTTGTATGTGTATTTTTTTCGGCGCAGGTAGGTCACCTATTGAAACATTTAGTGTTTCGCTCCCAGATATCCCAGTATATCTAAGAAAGTTAACCCAGCCACTTTTGGCTCAACAAGTGAAGACCTCTCTGCCTTCCGTGGCGGTACCAGGGCCCATACGTCCCCGACAGCACAGCTCCCCTTGCAGAGTTACTAGGTGACTGGGTCCCTTAATTTGCTTAGAATGAGAGGGTGGATAGCTCCATCCTAAATGATGCCAGTGATGGAGCCTCAGCTACAGCAGCTGGTACAGAATTCCACAAAGGTACGGTACGAGGGAAAAAGGTAAACTTATATGTATTCCCTACAGGCACGGGAGGCCCAAAGCGTTTGTTTAAATAAAAGGCTGGTTTGGAAAACAGGAGATCATTTGCAAAATATGGGATCTACGATCGTGATAAAAAATAGTATTGAGGTGATTCGTTTCCGAAAGAACAATATTTTATAAACTACTAAAGAAATAAACTGTTAGACGATAACGTACACTTCAAAAAGTGATAAGTGGTCAATTCTGTAAACTCTGGAGTCACATGAAATGACAAGTTACTAGTCTAATAACGTATATATAATATAATATTCTTTGTGGAGGCATTCACCCAACTGCCACAGAAAATAGCCAAAAAAAATGAGTATTGCTGCTATTTAAGCATAATTCGGTGTATTTAAGAATAAAATTGTTCAAAATGCATTGGAGAGGAAACAGTGATGGAAGCCTGTACACTTCAAAAAGTGATGTGATCAACTCTGTAAACTCTTGAATCACATGAAGTGACAAGTTACTAGTCTAATAACGTATATATAATATTATATTCTTTGTGGAGGCATTTACCCAACTGCCACAGAAAATAGCCATAAAATGAGTATTGCTGCTATTTAAGCATAATTCGGTGTATTTAAGAATAAAATTGTTCAACATGCATTGGAGAGGAAACAGTGATGGAAGCCTGTGTCTGGGTTCCATTCGTGAAAGAGATAATCTTTGCACTTTTCAAAAACATATGGTTTGCTCGGCTTTCATAGTTGAATCTGGAAGCGAAAACTTTTTCGCAAACTTAAAATATTCTTTGTGACTGAACTTTTATTATGCATGAGTAAATTATCATATATGACCTAAATTTCTATTTGGCAATATTTTTGTTACGTCATAAAGAAAAAAAGGGTTCGGTATTGGTAGCATTGCACTTGATACTGGGAGATGCCGAAATTTATTACTTCTTGACCGAGCGTTTAGTTGCGTTTACCAGGCTTGCTTCCATTGAATACATACCCCATTTTCAATAATGAAAATGACAGGTGTAAGGGACTCAAATGATGCATGATATATAAATATATCTACAAGCTCAACGAAAGTATTACTGATTTTATATGGTCACCCCTCCTAGAAAAATGTTTTTTATTTACTTCGTTCTTGTCTGTAAACAAACATGGTTGGCTGTAACTTGAAAAGGAGTAGACTACATGTGGATTTTTTTTCTCATTATCTTGTTTTGGCTTGGATGGTTCTGTAATAAAAGCAAGGTTTGAAAACTTTTGTATGTGTATTTTTTTCGGCGCAGGTAGGTCACCTATTGAAACATTTAGTGTTTCGCTCCCAGATATCCCAGTATATCTAAGAAAGTTATCCCAGCCACTTTTGGCTCAACAAGTGAAGACCTCTCTGCCTTCCGTGGCGGTACCAGGGCCCATACGTCCCCGACAGCACAGCTCCCCTTGCAGAGTTACTAGGTGACTGGGTCCCTTAATTTGCTTAGAATGAGAGGGTGGATAGCTCCATCCTAAATGATGCCAGTGATGGAGCCTCAGCTACAGCAGCTGGTACAGAATTCCACAAAGGTACGGTACGAGGGAAAAAGGTAAACTTATATGTATTCCCTACAGGCACGGGAGGCCCAAAGCGTTTGTTTAAATAAAAGGCTGGTTTGGAAAACAGGAGATCATTTGCAAAATATGGGATCTACGATCGTGATAAAAAATAGTATTGAGGTGATTCGTTTCCGAAAGAACAATATTTTATAAACTACTAAAGAAATAAACTGTTAGACGATAACGTACACTTCAAAAAGTGATAAGTGGTCAATTCTGTAAACTCTGGAGTCACATGAAATGACAAGTTACTAGTCTAATAACGTATATATAATATAATATTCTTTGTGGAGGCATTCACCCAACTGCCACAGAAAATAGCCAAAAAAAATGAGTATTGCTGCTATTTAAGCATAATTCGGTGTATTTAAGAATAAAATTGTTCAAAATACATTGGAGAGGAAACAGTGATGGAAGCCTATACACTTCAAAAAGTGATAAGTGATCAATTCTGTAAACTCTTGAGTCACATGAAGTGACAAGTTACTAGTCTAATAGCGAATATATAATATTATATTCTTTGTGGAGGCATTTACCCAACTGCCACAGAAAATAGCCATAAAATGAGTATTGCTGCTATTTAAGCATAATTCGGTGTATTTAAGAATAAAATTGTTCAACATGCATTGGAGAGGAAACAGTGATGGAAGCCTGTGTCTGGGTTCCATTCATGAAAGAGATAATCTTTGCACTTTTCAAAAACATATGGTTTGCTCGGCTTTCATAGTTGAATCTGGAAGCGAAAACTTTTTCGCAAACTTAAAATATTCTTTGTGACTGAGCTTTTATTATGCATGAGTAAATTATCATATATGACCTAAATTTCTATTTGGCAATATTTTTGTTACGTCATAAAGAAAAAAAGGGTTCGGTATTGGTAGCATTGCACTTGATACTGGGAGATGCCGAAATTTGTCACTTCTTGACCGAGCGTTTAGTTGCGTTTACCAGGCTTGCTTCCACTGAATACAAACCCCATGTTTAATTTAAATAATGAAAATGACAGGTGTAAGGGACTTAAATTATGCATGATATTAAACCTTTCCCGCGGTTCGTTAAGTATAGCGGGAAAGAATTGTCTTTTCGTTACGTAAATTTATATTTGGACCAATGGGGTTGTTACATTGGGTACGTGATATATTGTGTCTCGTGCAATATCGAGGTATTGTAAAATCAGTTCTAGCGAGTTCACTGAGTGACGAACATCAACTTTAAGCAGACAAAAGGTTGTTTGATTGCTAATCTTTAAAGTGGTATAAAATTACGGAGTTATGGAACAGTTTTGAAAGATTCGGGGTTAACACGAGATGCTGGGCTTACATATTAGAGACTCATTTTGCCATCAGGTAAGGTCCGATACCTGCCCCTGAGGCTGTTAAGCATTGTTAGACATCGGATACACGTTTTGTCCCAAAGGGTTTTTCGTGGGCCATAGCTGGCAGTCAAGGAAGGGGGTCATATGGCATGAAAAGAACATTTGAAGTTCAAAACAGTATGGACAAAACTTTCACAAAGAACCATATACGGCACATGAAAGTGATATTTCTTGTTCCATCTTAGCAAATAAAGCTCGCTAAATTGCAAAATCTAAACAGGTGTTTAGTTATTTATGGAGAGTAGTATATAAATGGTATAGACAAGACATAAATATATCTGCAAGCTCAACGAAAGTATTGCTGATTTTATATGGTCACCCCTCCTTGAGAAATGTTTTTATTTACTTCGTTCTAGTCTGTAAACAAACATGGTGGACTGTAACTTGAAAAGGAGTAGATCAACATGTGGATTTTTTTTCTCATTATCTTGTTTTGGCTAGGATGGTTTAATAATAAAAGCAAGGTTTGAAAACTTTTGTATGTGTATTTTTTCGGCGCAGGTAGGTCACCTATTGAAACATTTAGTGTTAAGCTCCCAGATACACCAGTATATCTAAAAGTTATCCCAACCACTTTTGGCTTAACAAGTAAAGACCTCTCTGCCTTCCGTGGCGGCATCAGGGCCCATACGTCCCCGACAGCACAGCTCCCCCTTGCAGAGTTACTAGGTGACTGGGCCCCTTAATTTGCTTAGAATGAGAGGGTGGATAGCTCCATCCTAAATGATGCCAGTGATGGAGCCTCAGCTACAGAAGCTGGTACAGAATTCCACAAAGGTACGGTACGAGGGAAAAAAGGTACACTTATATGTATTCGCTACAGATACGGGAGGCCGAAAGCGTTTGTTTAAATAAAAGGCTGGTTTGGAAAACAGGAGATCATTTGCAAAATATGAGATCCACGATCGTGTTAAAAAATGGTGTTTGAGGTGATTCGTTTCCGCAAGAACAATATTTTATAAACTAATAAAGAAATAAACTGTTAGACGATAACGTACACTTCAAAAAGTGATAAATGGTCAATTCTGTAAACTCTGGAGTCACATGAAATGACAAGTTACTAGTCTAATAACGTATATATAATATATTATTCTTTGTGGAGGCATTTACCCAACTGCCACAGAAAATAGCCATAAAATGAGTATTGCTGCTATTTAAGCATACTTCCGTGTATTTAAGAATAAAATTGTTCACAATGCATTGGAGAGGAAACAGTGATGGAAGTCTGTACACTTCAAAAAGTGATAAGTGATCAATTCTGTAAACTCTTGAGTCACATGAAGTGAAAAGTTACTAGTCTAATAACGTATATATAATATAATATTCTTTGTGGAGGCATTTACCCAACTGCCACAGAAAATAGCCATAAAATGAGTATTGCTGCTTTTTAAGCATAATTCGGTGTATTTAAGAATAAAATTGTTCAAAGTGCATTGGAGAGGAAACAGTGATGGAAGCCTGTGTATGGGTTCCATTCATGAAAGTGGTAATCTTTGCACTTTTCAAAAAACATATGGTTTGCTCGGCTTTCATAGTTGAATCTGGAAGCGAAAATTTTTCGCAAACTTAAAATATTCTTTGTGACTGAACATTTATTATGCATGAGTGAATTATCATATATGACCTAAATTTCTATTTGGCAATATTTTGGTTACGTCATAAAGAAAAAAAGGGTTCGGTATCGGTAGCATTGCACTTGTTGCTGGGAGATGCCGAAATTTATCACTTCTTGACCGAGCGTTTAGTTGCGTTTACCAGGCTTGCTCTCACTGAATACAAACCCCTTGTTTAATTTCAATAATGAAAATTACAGGTGTAAGGGACTTAAAAGATGCATGATATATAAATATATATGCAAGCTAAACGAAAGTATTGCTGATTTTATATGGTCACCCCTCCTTAAGAAATGTTTTTATTTACTTCGTTCTAGTCTGTAAACAAACATGCTTGACTGTAACTTGAAAAGGCGTAGATCAACATGTGGATTTTTTTCTCAATATCTTGTTTTGGCTAGGATGGTTCTATAATAAAAGCAAGGTTTGAAAACTTTTGTATGTGTATTTTTTTCGGCGCAGGTAGGTCACCTATTGAAACATTTAGTGTTAAGCTCCCAGATACCCCAGTATATCTAAGAAAGTTATCCCAGCCACTTTTGGCTCAACAAGTAAAGACCTCTCTGCCGTCCGTGGCGGTACCAGGGCCCATACGTCCCCGACAGCACAGCTCCCCCTTGCAGAGTTACTAGGTGACTGGGCCCCTTAATTTGCTTAGAATGAGAGGGTGGATAGCTCCATCCTAAACTAGAGCCAGTGTTTATGAAACACAATGCCCCCAACTGCTTGACCCTAACACTGCTTGTCCCTAACAGTAATTGAGATATCTTGTTTTTATGTGGCTGTAATGCTGAAATTACACAAGAAAAGCTGTAGTTAATCATCTACTCATCATCCCTGACCAGTCTGTGAAGTTTCGGGGAAAAACCTAAAATAGTTTTTTAGATATCTTGCTTACAAACTTAAAACGCGAAAAATTTCAAAGGGCCATAACTCAAGAAAAAAATTTCGGATTTTTTTCAAAAGTTAATCAGTTCATCTACTCATCATCCCCAACCAGCCTGTAAAGTTTCAGGGCAATAGCTCAAACAATTTTTGAGATATCTTGCTTACAAGCTGAAAACACGAAAAAAATCAAAGGGCCATAACTCAAGAAAAAAAAATTGGATTTTTTTCAAAAGTTAATCAGTTCATCTACTCATCATACCCAACCAGTCTGTGAAGTTTTGGGGAAAAACCACATATAGTTTTTGAGATATCTTGCTTACAAACTTAAAACGCGAAAAATTTCAAAGGGCCATAACTCAAGAAAAAAATATAGGATTTTTTTTCAACAGTTAATCAGTTCATCTACACATCATCCCAAACCAGCTTGTAAAGTTGCAGGGCAATCGCTCAAACAATTATTGAGATATCTTGCTTACAAGCTGAAAACACGAAAAAAATCTAAGGGCCATAACTCAAGAAAAAAAAATCGGATTTTTTTCAAAAGTTGATCAGTTCATCTACACATCATCCCCGACAAGTCTGTGAAGTTTCGGGGAAAAACCTCAAATAGTTTTTTTTGATATCTTGCTTACAAACTTAAAACGCGAAAAATTTCAAAGGGCCCATAACTCAAGAAAAAAATTTCGGATTTTTTTCAAAAGTTAATCAGTTCATCTACTCATCATCCCCAACCAGCATGTAAAGTTTCAGGGCAATAGCTCAAACAGTTTTTGAGATATCTTGCTTACAAGATTTCATAGTATTTTTTGCAAAGGGGCATAACTCAAAAAAGGGGCATAATCCTGACGAGAAAAAAAACACGGGTCAATTATTTTTTCATGAGGAATCCATATATGAAATTTCAAAAACCTAGCACCCATGGTTCTAAAGTTATGCTATGCAGTAAAAAGTGGGACGGACGTAAGGACGGAAGGACGGAAGGACGGAAGGACGGACGGACGAACAGGGCAAAACCAATATGCCCCCACAACTTCTTCGAAGTTGGGGGCATAATTATGCCAGTGATGGAGCCTCAGCTATAGAAGCTGGTACAGAATTCCACAAAGGTACGGTTCGAGGGAAAAAGGTACACTTATATGTATTCCCTACAGACACGGGAGGCCGAAAGCGTTTGTTTAAATAAAAGGATGGTTTGGAAAACAGAAGATCATTTGCAAAATATGAGATCCACGATCGTGATAAAAAATAGTATTGAGGTGATTCGTTTCCGAAAGAAAAATATTTTATAAACTACCAAAGAAATAAACTGTTAGACGATAACGTACACTTCAAAAAGTGATAAGTGGTCAATTCTGTTAACTCTGGAGTCACATGAAATGACAAGTTACTAGTCTAATAACGTATATATAATATAATATTCTTTGTGGAGGCATTTACCCAACTGCCACAGAAAATAGCCATAAAATGAGTATTGCTGCTATTTAAGCATAATTCGGTGTATTTAAGAATAAAATTGTTCAAAATGCATTGGAGAGGAAACAGTGATGGAAGCCTGTACACTTCAAAAAGTGATAAGTGGTCAATTCTGTAAACTCTGGAGTCACATGAAGTGACAAGTTACTAGTCTAATAACGTATATATAATATAATATTCTTTGTGGAGGCATCTACCCAACTGCCACAGAAAATAGCAATAAAATGAGTATTGTTGCTATTTAAGCATAATTCGGTGTATTTAAGAATAAAATTGTTCCAAATGCATTGGAGAGGAAACAGTGATGGAAGCCTATGTCTGGGTTCCATTCATGAAAGAGGTAATCTTTGCACTTTTCAAAATACATATGGTTTGCTCGGCTTTCATAGTTGAATCTGGAAGCGAAAACTTTTTCGCAAACTTAAAATATTCTCTGTGACTGAACATTTATTTTGCATGAGTGAATTATCATATATGACCTAAATTTCTATTTGGCAATATTTTTGTTACGTCATAAATAAAAAAAGGGTTCGGTATTGGTAGCATTGCACTTGATACTGGGAGATGCCGAAATTTGTCACTTCTTGACCGAGCGTTTAGTTGCGTTTACCAGGCTTGCTTCCACTGAATACATACCCCATTTTCAATAATGAAAATGACAGGTGTAAGGGACTTAAATGACGCATGATATATAAATATATCTGCAAGCTCAACGAAAGTATTACTGATTTTATATGGTCACCCCTCCTTGAAAAATGTTTTTTATTTACTTCGTTCTAGTCTGTAAACAAACATGGTTGACTGTAACTTGAAAAGGAGTAGATCAACATGTGGATTTTTTTCTCAATATCTTGTTTTGGCTAGGATGGTTCTATAATAAAAGCAAGGTTTGAAAACTTTTGTATGTGTATTTTTTTAGGCGCAGTTAGGTCACCTATTGAAACATTTAGTGTTAAGCTCCCATATACCCCAGTATATCTAAGAAAGTTATCCCAGCCACTTTTGGCTCAACAAGTAAAGACCTCTCTGCCTTCCGTGGCGGTACCAGGGCCCATACGTCCCCGACAGCACAGCTCCCCCTTGCAGAGTTACTAGGTGACTGGGCCCCTTAATTTGCTTAGAATGAGAGGGTGGATAGCTCCATCCTTAATGATGCCAGTGATGGAGCCTCAGCTACTGAAGCTGGTACAGAATTCCACAAAGGTACGGCGCGAGGGAAAAAGGTAAACTTATATGTATTCCCTACAGACACGGGAGGCCGAAAGCGTTTGTTTAAATAAAAGGCTGGTTTGGAAAACAGGAGATCATTTGCAAAATATGAGATCCACGATCGTGATAAAAATAGTATTGAGGTGATTCGTTTCCGGAAGAACAATATTTTATAAACTACTAAAGAAATAAACTACTGAAGCTGGTACAGAATTCCACAAAGGTACGGCGCGAGGGAAAAAGGTAAACTTATATGTATTCCCTACAGACACGGGAGGCCGAAAGCGTTTGTTTAAATAAAAGGCTGGTTTGGAAAACAGGAGATCATTTGCAAAATATGAGATCCACGATCGTGATAAAAATAGTATTGAGGTGATTCGTTTCCGAAAGAACAATATTTTATAAACTACTAAAGAAATAAACTGTTAGACGATAACGTACACTTCAAAAAGTGTTAAGTGGTCAATTCTGTAAACTCTGGAGTCACATGAAATGACAAGTTACTAGTCTAATAACGTATATATAATATAATATTCTTTGTGGTAGCATTCACCCAACTGCCACAGAAAATAGCCAAAAAATGAGTATTGCTACTGTTTAAGCATAAGTCGGTGTATTTAAGAATAAAATTGTTCAAAATGCATTGGAGAGGAAACAGGGATGGAAGCCTGTTCACTTCAAAAAGTGATAAGTGATCAATTCTGTAAACTCTTGAGTCACATTAAGTGACAAGTTACTAGTCTAATAACGTATATATAATATTATATTCTTTGTTGAGGCATTTACCCAACTGCCACAGAAAATAGCCATTAAATGAGTATTGCCCATACTGGGAGATGCCGAAATTTATCACTTCTTGACCGAGCGTTGAGTTGCGTTTACCAGGCTTGCTTCCACTGAATAGATACCCCATTTTCAATAATGAAAATGACAGGTGTAAGGGACTCAAATGATGCATGATATATAAATATATCTACAAGCTCGACGAAAGTATTACTGATTTTATATGGTCACCCTCCTTGAAAAATGTTTTTTATTTACTTCGTTCTAGTCTGTAAACAAACATGGTTGACTGTAACTTGAAAAGGAGTAGTTCAACATGTGGATCATAAAGAAAAAAAAGGGTTCGGTATTGGTAGCATTGCACTTGATACTGGGAGATGCCGAAATTTATCACTTCTTGACCGGGCGTTTAGTTGCGTTTACCAGGCTTGCTTCCAATAAATACAAATCCCATGTTTAATTTCAATAATGAAAATGACAGGTGTAAGGGACTTAAATGAGGCATGATATATAAATATATCTGCAAGCTCAACGAAAGTATTGCTGATTTTATATGGTCACCCCTCCTTGAGAAATGTTTTTATTTACTTCGTTCTAGTCTGTAAACAAACATGGCTGACTGTAACTTGCTCCCAGATACTCCAGTATATCTAAAAGTTATCCAGATACCTCAGTATATCTAAAAGTTATCCCAGCCACTTCTGGCTTAACAAGTAAAGACCTCTCTGCCTTCCGTGGCGGCACCAGGGCCCATACGTCCCCGACAGCACAGCTCCCCCTTGCAGAGTTACTAGGTGACTGGGCCCCTTAATTTGCTTAGAATGAGAGGGTGGATAGCTCCATCCTAAATGATGCCAGTGATGGAGCCTCAGCTACAGAAGCTGGTACAGAATTCCACAAAGGTACGGTACTAGGGAAAAAGGTAAACTTATATGTATTCGCTACAGACACGGGAGGCCACAAGCGTTTGTTTAAATAAAAGGCTGGTTTGGAAAACAGGAGATCATTTGCAAAATATCAGATCCACGATCGTGATAAAAATAGTATTGAGGTGATTCGTTTCCGCAAGAACAATATTTTATAAACTACTAAAGAAATAAACTGTTAGACGATAACGTACACTTCAAAAAGTGATAAGTGGTTAATTCTGTAAACTCTGGAGTCACATGAAATGACAAGTTATTAGTCTAATAACGTATATATAATATAATATTCTTTGTGGAGGCATTTACCCAACTGCCACAGAAAATAGCCATAAAATGAGTATTGCTGCTATTTAAGCATAATTCGGTGTATTTAAGAATAAAATTGTTCAAAATGCATTGGAGAGGAAACAGTGATGGAAGCCTGTGTCTGGGTTCCATTCGTGAAAGAGGTAATCTTTGCACTTTTCAACAACATATGGTTTGCTCGGCTTTCATAGTTGAATCTGGAAGCGAAAACTTTTTCGCAAACTTAAAATATTCTTTGTGACTGAACTTTTATTATGCATGAGTAAATTATCATATATGACCTAAATTTCTATTTGGCAATATTTTTGTTACGTCATAAAGAAAAAAGGGTTCGGTATGGGTAGCATTGTACTTGATACTGGAAGATGCCGAAATTTATCACTTCTTGACCGAGCGTTTAGTTGCGTTTACCAGGCTTGCTTCCACTGAATACATACCCCATTTTCAATAATGAAAATGACAGGTGTAAGGGACTTAAATGATGCATGATATATAAATTTATCTGCAAGCTCAACGAAAGTATTGCTGATTTTACATGGTCACTCCTCCTTGAAAAATGTTTTTATTTACTTCGTTCTAGTCTGTAAACAAACATGGTTGACTGTAACTTGAAAAGGAATAGATTATCATGTGGATTTTTTTTCTCATTATCTTGTTTTGGCTAGGATGGTTCTATAATAACAGCAAGGTTTGAAAACTTTTGTATGTGTATTTTTTTTCGGCGCAGGTAGGTCACCTATTGAAACATTTAGTGTTAAGCTCCCAGATACCCAAGTATATCTAAGAAAATTATCCCAGCCACTTTTGGCTCAACAAGTAAAGAACTTTCTGCCTTCCGTGGCGGTACCAGGGCCCATACGTCCCCGACAGCACAGCTCCCCATTGCAGAGTTACTAGGTGACTGGGCCCCTTAATTTGCTTAGAATGAGAGGGTGGATAGCTCCATCCTAAATGATGCCAGTGATTGAGCCTCAGCTACAGAAGCTGGTACAGAATTCCACGAAGGTACGATACGAGGGAAAAAGGTAAACTTATATGTATTCGCTACAGACACGGGAGGCCGAAAGCGTTTGTTTAAATAAAAGGCTGGTTTGGAAAACAAGAGATAATTTGTAAAATATGAGATCCGAGATCGTGATAAAAAATAGTATTGAGGTGATTCGTTTCCGAAAGTACAATATTTTATAAACTACTAAAGAAATAAACTGTTCAAAATGCTTTGGAGAGGAAAAAGTGATGGAAGCCTGTGTCTGGGTTCCATTCATGAAAGAGGTAATCTTTGCACTTTTCAAAAAACATATGGTTTGCTCGGCTTTCATAGTTGAATCTGGAAGCGAAAACTTTTACGCAAACTTAAAATATTCTTTGTGACTGAACTTTTATTATGCATTAGTAAATTATCATATATGACCTAAATTTCTATTTGGCAATATTTTTGTGACGTCATAAAGAAAAAAAAGAGTTCGGTATTGGTAGCATTGCACTTGATACTTGGGGATGCCGAACTTTATCACTTCTTGACCGAGCGTTTAGTTGCGTTTACCAGGCTTGCTTCCACTGAATACATACCCCATTTTCAATAATGAAAATGACAGGTGTAAGGGAATTAAATGATGCAGGATATATAAATATATCTGCAAGCTCAACGAAAGTATTACTGATTTTATATGGTCACCCTCCTTGAAAAATGATTTTTATTTACTTCGTTCTAGTCTGTAAACAAACATGGTTGACTGTAACTTGAAAAGGAGTAGATCAACATGTGGATTTTTTTTCTCATTATCTTGTTTTGGCTAGGATGGTTCTGTAATAAAAGCAAGGTTTGAAAACTTTTGTATGTGTATTTTTTTCGGCGCAGGTAGGTCACCTATTGAAACATTTAGTGTTAAGCTCCCAGATACCCCAGTATATCTAAGAAAGTTATCCCAACCACTTTTGGCCTAACAAGTAAAGACCTCTCTGCCTTCCGTGGCGGTACCAGGGCCAATACGTCCCCGACAGCACAGCTCCCCCTTGCAGAGTTACTAGGTGACTGGGCCCCTTAATTTGCTTAGAATGAGAGGGTGGATAGCTCCATCCTAAATGATAACAGTGATTGAGCCTCAGCTACAGAAGCTGGTACAGAATTCCACAAAGGTACTGTACGAGGGAAAAAGTTAAACTTATATGTATTCGCTACAGACACGGGAGGGCGAAAGCGTTTGTTTAAATAAAAGGCTGGTTTGGAAAACAGGAGATAATTTGCAAAATATGAGATCCACGATCGTGATAAAAAACAGTATTGAGGTGATTCGTTTCCGAAAGAACAATATTTTATAAACTACTAAAGAAATAAACTGTTCAAACTGCATTGGAGAGGAAACAGTGATGGAAGCCTGTGTCTGGGTTCCATTCATGAAAGAGGTAATCTTTGCACTTTTCCAAAAACATATGGTTTGCTCGGCTTTCATAGTTGAATCTGGAAGCGAAAACTTTTTCGCAAACTTAAAATATTCTTTGTGACTGACTTTTTATTATGCATTAGTAAATTATCATATATGACCTAAATTTCAATTTGGCAATATTTTTGTTACGTCATAAAGAAAAAAAAAGGGTTCGGTATTGGTAGCATTGCACTTGATACTGGGAGATGCCGAAATTTATCACTTCTTGACCGAGCGTTTAGTTGCGTTTACCAGGCTTGCTTCCACTGAATACATACCCCATTTTCAATAATGAAAATGACAGGTGTAAGGGAATTAAATGATGCAGGATATATAAATATATCTGCAAGCTCAACGAAAGAATTACTGATTTTAAATCGTCACCCTCCTTCAAAAATGTTTTATTTACTTCGTTCTAGTCTGTAAACAAACATGGTTGACTGTAACTTGAAAAGGAGTAGATCAACATGCGGGTTGTTTTCCTCATTATCTTGTTTGGCTAGGATGGTTCTATAATATAAGGAAGGTTTGAAAACTTTTGTATGTGTATTTTTTTCGGCGCAGGTAGGTCACCTATTGAAACATTTAGTGTTAAGCTCCCAGATACCCCAGTATATCTAAGAAAGTTATCACAGCCACTTTTGGCTCAACAAGTAAAGACCTCTCTGCCTTCCGTAGCGGTACCAGGGCCAATACGTCCCCGACAGCACATCTCCCCTTTGCAGAGTTACTAGGTGACTGGGCCCCTTAATTTGCTTAGAATGAGAGGGTGGATAGCTCCATCCTAAATGATGCCAGTGATGGAGCCTCAGCTACAGAAGCTGGTACAGAATTCAACAAAGGTACGGTACGAGGGAAAAGGTAAACTTATATGTATTCCCTACAGACACGGGAGGCCGAAAGCGTTTGTTTAAATCAAAGGCTGGTTTGGAAAACAGGAGATTATTTGCAAAATATGAGATCCACGATCGTGATAAAAAATAGTATTGAGGTGATTCGTTTCCGAAAGAACAATATTTTATAAACTACTAAAGAAATAAACTGTTAGACGATAACGTACACTTCAAAAAGTGATAAGTGGTCAATTCTGTAAACTTTTGAGTCACATGAAATGACAAGTTACTAGTCTAATAACGTATATATAATATAATATTCTTTGTGGAGGCATTTGCCCAACTGCCACAGAAAATAGCCATAAAATGAGTATTGCTGCTATTTAAGCATTATTCGGTGTATTTAAGAATAAAATTGTTCAAAATGCATTGGAGAGGAAACAGTGATGGAAGCCTGTACACTTCAAAAAGTGATAATTGGTCAATTCTGTAAACTCTGGAGTCACATGAAATGACAAGTTACTAGTCTAATAACGAATATATAATATAATATTCTTTGTGGAGGCATTTACCAAACTGCCACAGAAAATAGTCATAAAATGAGTATTGCTGCTATTTAAGCATAATTCTGTGCATTTTAGAATAAAATTGTTCAAAATGCATTGGAGAGGAGACAGTGATGGAAACCTGTGTCTGGGTTCCATTAATGAAAGAGGTAAACTTTGCACTTTCAAAAACATATTTGTTTGCTCGGCTTTCATAGTTGAATCTTAAGCGAAATCTTTTTCGCAAACTTAAAATATTCTTTGTGACTGAACTTTTATTATGCATGATTAAATTATCATATATGACCTAAATTTCTATTTGGCAATATTTTTGTTACGTCATAAAGAAAAAAAGGGTTCGGTATTGGTAGCATTACACTTGATGCTGGGAGATGCCGAAATTTATCACTTCTGGACAGATCGTTTAGTTGCGTTCTAAATACCAAGTTTGCTTCCACTCAATATATACCCCTTGTTTAATTTCAATAATGAAAATGACAGGTGTAAGGGACTTAAATGATGCATGATTTATAAATATATCTGCAAGCTCAACGAAAGTATTGCTGATTTTATATGGTCACCCCTCCTTGAAAAATGTTTTTTTTTATTGACTTCGTTCTAGTCTGTAAACAAACATGGTTGACTGTAACTTGAAAAGGAGTAGATCAACATCTGGATTTCTTTTCTCATTATCTTGTTTTGGCTAGGATGGTTCTATAATAAAAGCAAGGTTTGAAAACTTTTGAATGTGTATTTTTTTTCGGCGCAGGTAGGTCACCTATTGAAACATTTAGTGTTAAGCTCCCAGATACCCCAGTATATCTAAGAAAGTTATCCCAGCCACTTTTGGCTCAACAAGTAAAGACCGCTCTGCCTTCCGTTGCGGTACCATACGTCCCTGACAGTACAGCCCCCCGTTTGCAGAGTTACTAGGTGACTGGGCCCCTTAACTTGCTTAGACTGAGAGGGTGGATAGCTCCATCCTAAATGATGCCAGTGATGGAGCCTTAGCTACAGAAGCTGGTACAGAATTCCACAAATGTACGGTTCGAGGGAAAAAGCTAAACTTTAAAGAATCACATGATGTTGAAAACTGTCTGAATTTCCTGGAGTGTGTAGCTCTGGTCCTTGCTGTGACTGGGATCAAGTAATCAGCGGCAGGTATATCAACAAGATCCTGAACAATGTGTACAGTAGGGTGAGCTGAGTCTTTGACCGTCTGGTTTCCAGTGGTTCCTACTGTAGGTGATCGAGCATGGATAATACATTTGGACCGAGCGTTTAGTTGCGTTCTAAATACCAGACTTGTTTCCACTGGATATGTATTCCATGTTTTATTTCAATTGAGAAAATGACAGGTGAAAGGGAATTAATATAATGCATGTTTTATAAATATATCTGCAAGCTCAAAGAATTTTTTTTCTGATTTTATATGGTCACCCCTCCTTGAAAAATGTTGTTTTTATTTACTTCTAGTCGGTAAACAAACATGGTTGACTAACATGAAAAGGAGCAGATCAATATGTGGACTTTTTTCTCATTAACTTGTTAGGCTAGGAAGGTTCTATAAAAAAAAACAAGGTTTGAAAAGTTTTGCATGTGTAGTTTTTGTGGGCGCAGGTAAGTCGCCTATGGAAATATTTAGTGTTAAGCGCCCGGTAATGAAGATAGAAAAGTCAGCAGCACTGTCCTTTTTTAGACATTACATACTATTACCACACACATTTGCAGTTCTATCCGGTTCTGTTTTATAAAATGTATCTTCATGGCATGCACTTTGCAATGGATAATGTAGAAATGTGATGATAGTGCGAGTTTAGGTCTATCTGGGTGTATTTGATAAGTTTTTGCCTTTGATTTATGTTCTTCGGAGGGGGTGTACCTTAAAGCCATGTAAATTATTTTTTATTGATGTGTTTAGAAAAAAGACGGGCAGTAATTGCATTTGCAGAAACACAAGAAATACAAGAAAGAATCTACTTCATCTGGAATATAAGAGTAAGGTTTCATGGCACTAGGACAATGTCGCAAACCAAAGCAAAACTTCAAACTTGTCTCTCAGAAACAGCCCGCTGCACTATCCCGATAAATTTTCTCATCCGTAATATGTTTTAATTATTGCATTCATGTCAAAAGGCTGTGAACAGATATATTCAGCTATTTCTCATGGCATTAAGTGGCTCCTGTTTCAACAGGGAATTTCATCCCCATTCACTACAGCAGGAAAGTGACCTGTATATTTATTGCCTACAGACACGGGAGACGTGCAGTAATTGCATTTGCAGAAACAGAATAAATATAATAAAGAATCTACTTCATCTGGAATATAAGAGTAAGGTTTCATGGCTCTACCACAATGTCTCAAACCAAAGCAAAACTTCAAATTTGTCTCTCCGAAACAGCCCGCTGCAATATCCCGATAAGTTTTCTCATCCGTAATATGTTTTAATTATTGTATTCATGTCAAAGGGTTGTGAACAGATATATTCAGCTATTTCTCATGGCATGAAGTGGCTCCTGTTTCAAATGGGAATTTTATCTCCATTCACTAAGCAGGAAAGTGACCTGTATATTTATTCCCTACAGAGACGGGAGGCCGAAAACGTTTGTTTAAATAAAAGGCTGGCTTGGAAAACAGGAGATCATTTGCAAAATATGAGATCCACGATCGTGATAAAAAATAGTATTGAGGTGATTCGTTTCCAAAAGAACAATATTTTATAAACTACTAAAGAAATAAACTCTTACACGATAACGTACACTTCCAAAAGTAATAAGTGTTCAATTCTATAAACTCTGGAGTCACATGAAATGACAAGTTACTAGTCTAATAACGTATATATAATGCATCAGTCATTCTTTGATGTGCAAAGTGATGGAGCATGAAAACGTGACACATACACGGTACAAATATATATGTTAGACACAGATGAGGTTATCTTACGTCCAGTGTGCGGCCCAACACCGCAGCATGATACACGTACAAATGAAGTATGGTAGTAACTTGTGATAGGAAAGGTTTTAAAGGATAAATCTCGAGTAATGAATTTTGTAATAAAAAAGAAATGTAATTTTGAAAAATGCATTTGAACAAATTTATTGACAAAATAATACCGGTTTAACGGACGATTGTTCTGTATGTTGGAGACATTTACCCTACTGCCACAGAAAATAGCCATAAAATGAGTATTGCTGCTATTTAAGCATAATTCTGTGCATTTGAGAATAAAATTGTTCAAAATGCATTGGAGAGGAAATACTGATGGAAGCCTGTGTCTGGGTTCCATTCATGAAAGAGGTAAACTTTGCACTTTTCAAAATGGTTTGCTCGGCTTTCATAGTTGAATCTGGAAGCGAAAACTTTTTCGCAAACTTAAAATATTCTTTGTGACTGAACTTTTATTATGCATGAGTAAATTATCATATATGACCTAAATTTCTATTTGGCAATATTTTTGTTACGTCATAAAGAAAAAAAAGGGTTCGGTATTGGTAGCATTTCACTTGATACTGGGAGATTCCGGAATTTTTCACTTCTGGACCTAGCGTTTAGTTGCGTTCTAAATACCAGACTTGTTTCCACTGAATACATACCCCATGTTTAATTTCAATAATGAAAATGACAGGTGTAAGGGACTTAAATGAGGCATGATATATAAATATATCTGCAAGCTCAAAGAAAGTATTGCTGACTTTACATGGTCACCATTCCTTGAAAAATGTTTTTATATACTTCGTTCTAGTCTGTAAACAAACATGGTTGACTGTAACTTGAAAAGGTGTAGATCAACATATGGATCTTTTTCTAATTAACTTGTTTGGCTAGGATGGTTCTATAATAAAAGCAAAGTTTGAAAACTTTTGTATGTGTAGTTTTTTGGGGCCCAGGTAGGTCACCTATTGAAAAGTTTAGTGTTAAGCTCCCAGTAACAAAGATTGAAATGTCAGTAGCTCTTCCTTTTTTCAGTCATTACATACTATTTCCACGCATTTGTAGTTTATCCATTTCTGTTTTATAAAATGTATCTTCGTGGCATGCATTTGCAATGGATAATGTAGAAATGTGATTGTAGTGCGAATTCAGGTCTGACTGGGTGTATTCTATGAGTTTTAGCCTCTGATCTTTGTTCTTGGGATGGGGTCGTATCTTAAAGCCATGTAAATTAATTGGTCCGTCAATCTTGACTATTATTTAACGGATATGACTTCAGTATGGTTAGCGCTAGAAAGATGAAAAGCAAGAGAATATAGCCCTCAAGAAATAGTATTTAGTCTTAAATTAGCGTAAAATTAACAAGAAAATAGGACTAAAAAATAATATAATATATAAGCACAGAGGTACAACATAAATAAGAGAGAAGGAAAAAAGTTATCCCAGCCACTTTTGGCACAACAAGTAAAGACCTCTCTGCCTTCCGTGGCGGTACCAGGGCCCATACGTCCCCGACAGCACAGCCCCCCTTGCAGAGTTACTAGGTGACTGGGCCCCTTAATTTGCCTAGAATGAGAGGGTGGATAGCTCCATCCTAAATGATGCCAGTGATGGAGCCTCAGCTACAGAAGCTGGTACAGAATTCCACAAATGTACGGTACGAGGGAAAAGCTAAACTTAAAAGAATCAGATGATGTTGAAAACTGTCTGAACTTCCTGGAGTGTGTAGCTCTGGTCCTTGCTGTGACTGGGGTCAAGTAATCAGCGGCAGGTAAATCAACAAGGTCCTGAACAACTTTGTACAGTAGGTCGACTGGGTCTTTGACCGTCTGGTTTCCAGGGGTTCCTATTGTAGGTGATCGAGCATGGATGATACTTTTGGACCGAGCGTTAAGTTGCGTTCTAAATACCAGACTTGTTTCCACTGGATATGTATTCCATGTTTTATTTCAATGTGATAAAATGACAGGTGAAAGGGACTAATATTATGCATGTTTTATAAATATATCTGCAAGCTCAAAGAAATTATTCCTGATTTTATATGGTCTTCCCTCCTTGAAAAATGTTGTTTTTATTTACTTCTAGTCGGTAACAAACATGGTTGACTGTAACTTGAAAAGGAGCAGATCAATATGTGGATTTTTTCACATTAACTTGTTGGGCTAGGAAGGTTCTATAAAAAAGCAAGAATTGAAAAGTTTTCTATGTGTAGTTTTCGTGGGCGTAGGTAAGTCGCCTATGGAAATATTTAGTGTTCAGCTCCCAGTAACGAAGATAGAAATGTCAGCAGCACTGTCCTTTTTTCAGTCATAACATACTATTTCCACACATTTGTAGTTCGATCCAATTCTGTTTTATAAAATGTATCTTCATGGCATGCACTTTGCAATGAATAATGTAGAAATGTGATGGTAGTGCGAGTTTAGGTCTAACTGGGCGTATTTGATAGGTTTTTGCCTTTGATCTATGTTCTTGGGACGGGGATGTACCTTAAAGCCATGTAAATTATTTTTTATTGATGTGTTTAGAAAGAAGACGTACAGTAATTGCATTTGCAGAAACACAAGAAATACAAGAAAGAATCTACTTCATCTGGAATATAAGAGTAAGGTTTCATGGCTGTACGACAATGTCAAAAACCAAAGCAAAACTTCAAATTTGTCTCTCCTAAACAGCCTGCTGCAATATCCCGATGAGTTTTCTCATCCGTAATATGTTTTAATTATTGTATTCATGTCAAAAGGCTGTGAACAGATATATTCAGCTATTTCTCATGGCATTAAGTGGCTCCTGTTTCAACAGTGAATTTCATCCCCATTCACTACAGCAGGAAAGTGACCTGTATATTTATTGCCTACAGACACGGGAGGCCGAAAACGTTTGTTTAAATTAAAGACTGGTTTGAAAAACAAGAGATCCTTTGCAAAATATGAGATCCACGATCGTGATAAAAAATAGTATTGAGGTGACCCGTTGCCGAAAGAACAATATTTTATAAACTGCTAAAGAAATAAACTGTTAGGCAAAAACGTGCACTTCAAGAATTAATAATTGGTCAATTCTGGAAACTCTGGAGTCACATGAAATGACAAGATACTAGTCTAATTACGTATATATAATGAATCTTTCATTCTTTGATGTGCAGAGTGATGGAGCATGAAAACGTGACACATACACGGTACAAATATATATGTTAGACACAGATGAGGTTATCTTACGTCCAGTGCGCAGCCAAACAGCGCAAGATGATACACGTACAAATGTAGCATGGTAGTAACTTGTGATAGGAAAGGTTTTAAAGGATTGATCTCGAGTAATGAATTTTGTAATTAAAAAGAAATGTAATTTTGTAAAACGCATTTGAACAAATTTATTCACAAAATATTAACGGTTGAACGGACGATTGTTCTGTATGTTGGAGGCTTTTACTCAACTGTCACAGAAAATAGTCATAAAAATGAGTATTGGTGCTATTTAAGCATCATTCTGTGCATTTCAGGATAAAATTGTTCCAAATGCCTTGGAGAGGAAATACTGGTGCAAGCCGGTGTCTAGGTTCCATTCCAGGAAGAGGTAAACTTTGCACTTTTCAAAAACATATGATTTGCTCGGCTTTCATAGTTGAATCTGGAAGCGATTATTTTTTCACAAACTTAAAATATTCTTTGTGACTGAACTTTTATTATGCATGAGTAAATTATCATATATAACCTAAATTTCTATTTGGCAATTCTTTTAATACGTCATAAAGAAAAAAAAAAGTGTTCGGTATTGGTAGCATTGCACTTGATACTGGGAGGTGCCGGGTTTTATCACTTTTGGACCGAGCGTGTAGTTGCGTTCTAAATACCAGAGTTGCTTCCATTGGATATATATCCCATGTTTTATTTCAATGTGAGAAAATGACACGTGTAAGGGACTTAAATGATGCATGTTTTATAAATATATCTGCAAGCTCAAAAATATTATTGCTGATTTTATGTGGTCACCCCTCCTTGAAAAATGTTGTTTTTTATTTACTTCGTTGTAGTAGGTAAACAGACATGGTTGACTATAACTTGAAAAGGAGCAGGCAACATGTGGATTTCTTTCTCATTAACTTGTTGGGCTAAGATGGTTCTATAAACATGCAAAGTTTGAAATGTTTTGTATGTGTAGATTTTGTGGGCGCAGGTAAGTCGCCTATGGAAATATTTAATGTTGAACTCCCAGTAACAAAGATAGAAATGTCAGCAGCACTAACCTGTTTTCAGTCATTACATACCATTTCCACACATTTATAGTTCTGTTCAATTCTGTTTCATAAAATGTACATTCATGGCATGTATTTTGCAATGGATAATGTAACAATATGATGGTAGTGCGAATTTAGGTCTAACTGGGTGTATTTTTTTGCGATTTTGTCTCTGATCTATGTTCTTTGGAGGGAGGGGGTGTACCTTAATGCCATGTAAATTAAATTTCATTGATGTGTTTAGAAAGAAGACTTGAAGTAATTGCAGTTGCAGAAACACAAGAAACACAAGAAAGAATCTACTTCATCTGGAATATAAGGGTAAGGTTTCATGGCTCTAGGACAATGTCTCAAACCAAAGCAAAACTTAAAACTCGTCTTTCCGAAACAGCCCGCTGGAATATCCCGATAAGTTTTCTCATCCAATATATGTTTCAATTATTGTATTCATGTCAAAAGGACAGATATATTCCGCTTTTTCTTATGGCATTTTGTGGCTCCTGTTCAAACAGGGAATTTTAACCCCATTCACTAGAGAAGGAAAGTGACCTGTATATTTTATTCCCTACAGCACGGGAAGCGAATACGTTTGTTTAAATAAAATGTTGGTTTGGAAAACAGTAGATCCTTTGCAAAATATGAGATCCACGATTGTGATAAAAAATAGTATTGAGGGGATTCGTTTCCGAAAGAACAAGATTTTATAAACTACTAAAGAAAGAAACTGTTAGATGATAACGTACATTTCAAAACTAAGTGATAATTGTACAATTCCGTTAACTCTGGAGTCACATGAAATGACAAAATACTAATCTAATAACCTATATGAAATGCATGTTTCATTCTGTGATGTGCAGAATAATGGAGTATGAAAACGTGACACATACACAGAACAAACACAAATGTTAGACACAGATGAGGTTATATTCCTTCCAGTGTGCGCCCACCGGCACAGGATGATACACGTACAAATGTAGCGTGGACGTAACATGATATAGGAAAGGTTTAAAATGGTATGTAATTTTGTAAGATGCATTTGAACAAATGTATTTACAAAATAATACCGGATGAACGGACGATTGTTCTGTATGTTGGAGGCTTTTACCCAACTGCAATAGAAAATAGCTATAAAATGAGTATTGGCTATTTTAGGGTAGATTTGTTCCAAAGACATTGGAGAGAAAATACTGATGCAAGCCGGTGTCTGGGTTCCATTCCAGAAAGAGGTAAACTTTGCCCTTTTCGAAAACATTTGGTTTGCTCGGCATTCATAGTTGAATCTGAAAGCGATAACTCTTCGCAAACTTCAAAGATTCTTTGTGACTGAACTTTTATTATGCATGCGTAAATTATCAGATATGACGTAAATTTCTATTTGGCATTTTTTTGTACGTCATTAAGAAAATAAGGATTCAGTATTGGTAGCATTGCACTAGATACTGGGAGGTGCCGGGTTTTATCATTTTTGGACCGAGCTTTTAGCTGCGTTCTAAATACAAGACCTGCTTCCATTGGATATATACCCAATGTTATATTTCAATGTAAGAAAATGACAGGTGTAAGGGACTTAAATGATACATGTTTTATAAATATATCTGCAAGCCCATTGAAACTGTTGCTGATTTTATATGGTCACCCTCCTTTAAAAATGTTGGTTTGCATTTACTCCGTTCTATTCGGTAAACAAACATGGTTGACTGTAACTTGAAAAGGAGCAGATCAACATGTGGATTTTTTTCTCAGTAACTTGTTGGGCTAGGTTCTATAAACAAGCAAAATTTTGTTTGCGTATGCGCAGGTAAGTCGCCTATGGAAATATTTATTGATAAGCTCCCAATAGCAAAGGTAGAAATGTCAACCGCACTATCCTTTTTTCAGTCATTACATGTTATTTCCACACATTTGTGGTTCTATCCAATTCTGTTTTATTCATTGATTGATTGATTTGAGGTTTAACGTCCCCGTCAACACTGTGAAGGAAATTTTGGAGACGTTGCTTCCAATTTTGTGGGACTTTTCCCCGATATTGAGATGAAAGGACATTTCGAGCCCTGTCGCTCATTGAAACCAATAGGGTTTATTGGCATGGACGGTCCGCCTCACACCGCGGTTCCTGGACAGGCTTAGATCCTCTAAGCGGTTTACCAGTACTAGTGTGCTGGCCGGATTCAGCTCTGCGTGGAAGCATCATGCAGCCCATATATTTCTTCAAGCCCCTATGGGCGGGGACCACCAATTCTGTTTTATAAAATGTATTTTCATGGCATGGGTTTTGCCATGGATAATGTAAAAATGTGATGGTAGTACGAATATAGGTCTAACTGGGTGTATTCTACGAGTTTTTGCCTCTGATCTAAGTTCTATGGAGGGGGGAGGGTGTACATTAAAACCATTTAAATCATTTTGATTGATATGTTCAGAAAGATGACTTGCAGTAATTCTATTTGCAGAAACACAAGAAAGAATCTACTTCATCTGGAATATAAGAGTAAGGTTTCATGGCACTAGGACTATATCACAAACCAAAGCAAATCTTAAAAATTGTCTCTCCGAAACAGCCCGCTGCAATATAAAATCTAATCTTGCCGAAAGAACAAGATTTTATAAACCACTCAAAACAGAAACTGTTAGATGATCACGTACACTTCGAAACTAAGTAATACGTGTCCGATTCTGTGAGCTCTGGAGTCACATGAAATGAAAAGTTACTAATCTAATAACGTATGTAAAGTGCATCTTTCATTCTTTGATTTGCAGAGTGATGGAGCTTGAAAATAAAGATATGACCTAAATTTCTTTTTGACAGCTTTTTTGATACGTCATTAAGAAAATAAGGGTTCGGTTTTGGTAGCATTGCACTAGATACTGGGAGGTGCCGGGTTTGATCACTTTTGGACCGAGCTTTTAATTGCGTTCTAAATTCCAGAACTGCTTCCATTGGATATATACCCAATGTTATATTTCAATGCAAGAAAATGACAGGTGTAAGGGACTAAAATGATGCATGTTTTATAAATATATCTGCAAGCTCAAAGAAAATGTTGCTGATTTTAAACGGTCACCCCGCCTTTAAAAATTTAGTTTGTGTTTACTCCGTTCCAGTTGGTAAACACACATGGTTGACTGTAACTTGAAAAAGAGCAGATCAACGTGTGGATTTTTTCTCATTAAGTTGTCAGGCTAGGATGGTTCTTTAAACAAGCAAAATTTGAAAAGTTTTGTATGTGTAGTTTTTAAGGGCGCGGGTAAGTCGCCTATGGAAATATTTAGTGTTAAGCTCCCAGTAACAAAGATAGAAATGTCAGCAGCAATGTCCTTTTTCAGTCATTACATACTATTTCCACACATTTGTAGGTCTATGCAATTCTGTCTCATATAATGTATCTTCATGGCATGTTTTTTTTTTTTTTTTTTTTTTACCATGGGTAATACAAACATGTGATGGTAGTGCTAATTTAGGTCTAACTGGGTGTATTTGATGAGTTTTTGCCTCTGATCTGTGTTCTGGGGAGGGGGTGTAAATTAAAGCCATGTAAATCAGTTTTTATTGATGTGTTTGGAAAGAAGACTTGCATGCGGACTGAACAAATTATTTGTCTAAATCGCGACGGAAGTAAGGGCGAGGATTGTGGGCACGTAAAATCGATTTAAGCCCCCCAGTGGAAATCTTTCCACTGACCGTTCCAAGGCGGTTCTTCTGTGGCGATTTATTTATGTTGTTGTTTGTTACTTACTGTGTGTATCACTTGTGTCTTTTTATTTTGGATGGCCACATGGCCATTTTGTGGGAAAGTAACTGTCCTTATGGCCTTCCTTTGTTTAGGTTTCCATTATGGTCTGGTCGCTTAATGTTTGTATTTCTTTCCCTTTGGTGTCTTTGATGGGTGGAGTAAGTTAATTGTATCGATTCCTGATCTTTGTTTTACTTCTACTTTGCAGTTATTGCATTTGCAGAAACACAAGAACGAATCTACTTCATCCGGAATATAAGAGTAAGGTTTTATGGCACTAGGACTATGTCTCAAACCAAAGCAAAACTAAAAAAATGTCTCTTCGAAACAGCCCGCTGCAATATCCCGATAAGTTTTCTCATCCATTATAAGTGGAAATTTATTGTATTCATGTCAAAAGGATGTGAACAGATATAGTCAGCTATTTCTCATGGCATTTAGGCATTTACAAACATTTTCTTGACACTTTTGTTTTCAAAATATCCTCAAAATATCATATTTGTTACTTTAAATAGGGGATGTAAGTGTGCAAATAGCCATAAAAACGAGTTTTGGTGCTATTTAGGCATAATTCTGTGCATCTGAGGATAGAATTGTTCCGAAGACATTGGAGAAAAGCCACTGATGCAAGCGCCGGTGTCTTGGTTCCATTCCATAAAGAGGTAAACTTTGTGCTTTTCAAAAACGTATGGTTTTCTCGGCGTTCATATTTGAATCTGAAAACGATAACTTTTTCGGAAACTTGAAATATTCTTTAGGACTAAATGTTTTTTATGCATGAGTAAATTATAAGATATGCCCTAAATTTTTATTTGGCAAATCTTTTGATGCATCATAAAGAAAATAAGTGTTCGGTATTGGTACCATTTCACTAGATACTGGGAGGTACCAGGTTTTATCACTTTCGGACCAAGCTTTTAGTTGCGTTTTAAATACCAGACTTGCTTCGATTGCATATATATCACATGTTTTATTTCATTGTGAGAAAATGACAGGTATAAGGGACTAAAATTATGCATGTTGTATAACTAATCTGCAAGCTCAAAGAAATTGTTGCTGATTTTATATGGTCACTCCTCCTTTAAAAATGGTGGTTAGTATTTACTCCATACAAGTAGGTAAACAAACATGGATGACTGTAACTTGAAAAGGAGTAGATCGGCATGTGGATTTTTCCTCATTAACTTGTTGGGTTAGGATGGCATTTTCCAGAGGTATAAGGATTGAAAGGTTTTGTATGTGTAGTTTTTAGTTGGAGCAGGTAAAAAGTTACTGTTGTCGCCTATGGAAAATAATTAGTGGTGAGTGGAGTTAGGGTTTTTAACAATTTCCATTAAATAGTTTTTGGACTTTTATTGATGTATTTATTTTATATGTAAGAAAAGTTTTTGGCTTATAGCTGCCTATATGGAATACCCTGATACAATTTTACAAATATATAGAACACTTAAGGAAATAAAAATCAAAAATGAGTTCTTTTAAGAGCAATGAAAACATTCATAAGAAAGATGGGTCATACTACGTAGTTTCGGCTAATAAAGCCTCATCAGTGACCCTGTAATGATCAGGCAAAGAAAGCCAGAGGAAACATACTGCAATTTTGGGAATTTCTAATAGGCAGTCGATTCAAAGAGTGATATAAATCAAAATGGGGTCCAAATAATTAAAAACCTGTCTAGAATATGAGTCTAAACAAATAATTTATTTCTGATTTCTCAGAATATTCACGCTGATCTCAAAGGACCAAAAGTAAAAATATAAACTGCACGATGGTTGATGTACCATGAAGCCTATTTTGGTCATGGAGCATACAATATTGGCCTGCAGTGGTGGGGTATCATGCAGGGTTAGCACGCTTTATTGATGTGTTTTGAAAGGAAACTTGCAGTAATTGCATTTGCAGAAACACAAGAAGGAGTCTACTTCATCAGGAATATAAGAGTAAGGTTTGATGGCACGAGGAATATGTCTCAAACAAAAGCAAAACATAAAAATTGTCTTTCCGAAACAGCCCGCTGCAATATCCCGATAAGTTTTCTGATCTGTTATAAGTTCTAATTTATTGTATTCGTGTCAAAAGGATGTGAACAGATATAGTCATCTATTTCTCATGCCATTAATGCATTTATAAACATCTCTGTTGTTGTTTTTTCTTCAAAATATCCACAAAAGCTTATTATTGTTGCGTATGGAAAATATTTAGTGGAAAGCTCCCTATAGCAAAGATAGAAATGTCAGCAGCATTGTCCTGTTTTTGTCATTACAAACGATTTCCACACGTTTGTAGGTTCTATCCAATTCCGAGTCGTAAAATATTTCTTCATTGCATTTATTTTGCCATAGATACTGTAAAAATGTGATCGTAGTGCATATTTAGGTCTAACTCGTTTTATTTGATGAGTTTTTGCCATTGATCTATGTTCTTGTGACAGTGGCGAGCACTTTAAAGCCCTGTTAATCAGTTTTCATTGGTGGGTTTAGAAAAGAGGCTTGCAGTAATTGCATTTGCAGAAACACAAGAAAAAATCTACTTCATCTGTAATATAAGAGCAAGGTTTCATGGCACTAGGACTATGTCTCAAACCAAAGCAAAGCTTAAAATTTGTCTCTCCGAAACAGCCCGCTGTAATATCCCGATAAGTGTTCTCATCCATTATAAGTTCTAATTTTTGTATTCATGTAAAAAGGATGTGAACAGATATAGTCCGCTATTTATCATGGCCTTAAAGCATTTTTAAACATTTTCTTGGCAGTATTGTCTTCAAAATATCCTCAAAATATCATCTTTTTTACTGTAAATAGGGCTTGTTGGTGTGAAAATAGCCATAAATCTAGTATTTGTGCTATTTAGGCATAATTCTGTGCATATTAAAATAGAATTGTTCCAAAGACACTGGAGAAGAACCACTGATGCAAGCCGGTGTCTGGGTTTTTATTCCAGAAAGAGCTAAATGCTTTTCAAAAACATATAGTTTGCTCGGCTTTCATAGTTGAATCTGAATGCGATAACTTTTCCGGAAATTTGAAAGATTCTTTGTGTCTGAACTTTTATTATGCATAAGAAATTTTTTGATATGACCTAAACTTCCATTTGGCAATTCTTGTGATGCATCATGAAGAAAATAAGGAGTCGGTATTGGTATCATTGCACTAGATACTTGGAGGTGCCGGGCTTTATCTCTTTAAGACCAAGTTTTAGTTGCGTTCTAATTACCAGACTTGCTTCCATATATCCCATGTTTTATTTCAATGTGCGTTAATGACAGGTATAAGGGACTAAAATGATACGTTTTATAAATATATCTGCAAGCTCAAAGAAATTGTTGCTTATTTTTTATGGTCACTCCTCCTTTAAAATGTTGGTTAGTATTTACAGCATACTAGTAGGTAAACAAACTTGAAAAGGAGCAGACAACATGTGGATTTTTTTCTCATGAACCTGCTGGGCTAGGATGGCTCTATAAAGAGGTAAAAGGTTTGAAATGTTTTGTATGTGTAGTTTTGGTGGGAACAGGTAAAAAGTTACTGTTGTCGCCTATCGAAATTATTTAGTGGTAAGCTCCCTATAGCAAAGATAGAAATGTCAACAGCACTGTCCTGTTTTCTGTCATTACATATTATTTCCACACGTTTGTAGGTTCTATCCAATTCTGTTTCATAAAATATATTTTCTTGGCATTTATTTTGCCATAGATACTGTAAAAATGTGATGTAGTGCTATTTTAGGTCTAACTGGGTGTATTTGATAAGTTTTTGCCATTGATCTATGTTCTTAGGAGAGGGGTAGGTACTTTAAAGCCAAGTTAATCAGTTTTAGTGATGTGTTTGGAAAGGAGACTTGCTAACTGTTGGTTTTCTTTTGCTCCAGCATTTCAGTGGTTTCTTGCTGTCGAGTCCTCACCGTTGTCTCACCTCTGTGGTTCTTTGATTTTTTGTATTCACGGAGATGTTGCACTGATGAGTTAGGAGGCCTTCATGCGAACTGAACAAATTATTTGTCTAAATCGCGACGGAAGTAAGGGCGAGGATTGTGGCCACGTAAAATCGATTTAAGCCCCCCAGTGGAAATCCCCAGTGGAAATCTTTCGACTGACCGTTCCAAGGCGGTTCTTCTGTGGCGGTTTATTTATGGTGTTGTTTGTTACTTACTGTGTGTATCACTTGTGTCTTTTTATTTTGGATGGCCATATGGCAATTTTGTGGGAAAGTAACTGTCCTTATGGCCTTCCTTTGTTTAGGTTTCCATTATGGTCTGGTCGCTTAATGTTTGTGTTTCTTTCCCTTTGGTGTCTTTGATGGGTGGAGTAAGTTAATTGTATCGATTCCTGATCTTTGTTTTACTTCTACTTTGCAATAATTGTATTTGCAGAAACACAAGAATTTACTTCATCTGGAATATAAGAGTTTGGTTTCATGGCACAAGGACTATGTCTCAAACAAAAGCAAAAGTTAAAAATTGTCTCTCCGAACAACCCGCTGCAATATCCCGATAAGTTTTCTCATCCATTATAAAGTCTAATTTATTGTGTTTATGTCAAAAGGATGTGAACATATACAGTCAGCTATTTCGCATGGCATTAAGGCATTTATAAACATTTTCTTGACAGTTTTGTCTTCAAAATATCCTCACAATATCATGTTTATTTTTTTACTTTAAATAGCGGTTTTTGTTTATTTATTTTTGTTATGGTTTGTCTTTATGTGTTTGTGTCGC
This sequence comes from Lucinisca nassula, assembly GCA_963580285.1. Taxonomy (NCBI): domain Eukaryota; kingdom Metazoa; phylum Mollusca; class Bivalvia; order Lucinida; family Lucinidae; genus Lucinisca; species Lucinisca nassula. The sequence continues at coordinate 57,187,515 of OY757027.1, forward strand.
TTGTGTTATTTTATTTTTGATAGCCTATTGGCCATTTTGTGGGAAAGTAACTGTCTTTTTGGCTTTCCGCTGTTGGGTGTTTCCATTAGGTCTGTTGATGCATGTTTGTGTTTCTTTCCATTTGGTGTCTCTGATGGGTGCTGATTGTATCGATTTCTGATCATTGCCTCTACTTCTATTTTGTATTCATCCTGTAATAAGGATGTGAACAGATATATTCAGCAATTTCTTATGGCATTAAGGCACTCATAAACGTTTCATTGACAGTTTTGTTTTCTAAATATCCTCAAAAATGTCATTTTTATTTTAAATAGGGACTGTAGGTGTGAAAATAGCCAAATAAGACGAGCATGCGTGCTATCTAGGCATAATTCTGTGCATTGTAGGATAGAGTTGTTCCAAAGACATTGGAGAAGAACCACTGATGCAAGCCAATGTCTGGGTTCTATTTCAGAAAGAGGTAAACTTTGCACTTTTCAAAAACATGGGATTTGCTCGGCTTTCATAGTTGAATCTGAAAGCGATAACTTTTTCGGAAACTTGAAAGATTCTTTGTGACTGAGTTTTTATTATACATTAGAAAATTTTTAGATAGATCTATGACCTTTAGATATGTCTCTCCGAAACAGGACGCTGCAATATCCCGATAAGTTTTTTCATCCATAATAATTTCTAATTTATTGTATTCATGTCAATGGAATGTGAACAGATATATTCAGCTATTTCTCATTGCATTAAGGCATTTATAAACACTTTCTTGACGGTTTTGTCTTCAAAATATCCTGAACTGTCATGTTTTACTTTAAATATGGGGTGTAGGTGTGAAAAAGCCATAAAAATGAGTATTGGTGCTATTAAGGCATAATTCTGTGCATTTCAGGATAGAATTGTTCCAACATTGGAGAAATGCCACTGATGCAAGTCGGTGTCTGGGTTCCAGAAAGAGGTAAACTTTGCGCTTTTGAAAAACATGTGGTTTGCTCATAATTGAATCTGAAAGTGATTACTTTTTTGAAACTTGAAAGATTCTTTATGACTGAACTTTTATTATGCATGAGGAAATTTTTAGATATGACCTTTAGATATGACCCTCCAAAATATCCCGCTGCAATACCCCGATAAGTTTTCTCATCCATTATAATGTTTAATTTATTGTTTTTATGTCAATGGGATGTGAACAGATATATTCAGCTTTTTTCTATTTATAAACATTTTCTTGGAAGTTTGTCTTCAAAATATCCTCAAAATGTCATGTTATACTTTAACTACGGGATGTAGGTGTGAAAATAGCCATAAAATGAGTATTCGTGCTATTTAGGATAGAATTGTTCCAAAGACATTAGAGAAGAGCCACTGCACTGATGCAAGTCGGTGTCTTGGTTCCATTTCAGAAAGAGGTAAACTTTGCGCTGTTCAAAAACATGCGATTTGCTCGGCTTACAAAGTTGAATCTGAAAGCGAATACATTTTCGCAAACTTGAAAGATTCTTTATGACTGAACATTGATTATACAGGAGTAAATTATTAGATATGACCCAAATTTTTATTTTGCAATTCTTTTGATGCATCATAAAGAAAATAAGGGTTTGGTATAGCATTGGTAGAATGTTTGAAGGTTATATCCAATTCTGTTTCATTAACTGTATCTTCATGGCATGTATGTTGCCATATTTGACGTCATTCTGATTCAATTTCAAAACTCAATACTAGACTTAAATCTCTTCTGCAACGAGGTCTATCGGAAACCGAATTATATGGTGACTTAGTATATAAATTAAGTAAAATCTATAACCGCAATGACTTTATGTTGGAACCGTCATAAAATCTGAGGCCTGACCAACCAGCGTGCAATTAAAGAGGGAAGCAAGGTTGTCAACCGTGATTGGGTTAACTACCATGCATGCAGTCTGTCGTATAACATTTATGTTGTACCCAATCTTTTTATATCGAAGAATGATTTTACGAAATTGGGCGCTAAATAAAGTGCAAGTAAAACAAAGATCAGGAATCGATACAATTAACTTACTCCACCCATCAAAGACACCGAAGGGAAAGAAACACAAACATGATGCGACCAGATCATAACTGAAACCTTAACAAAGGATGGTCATACGGACAGTTACTTTCCCACAAAATGGCCAAATGGCCATCCAAAATAAAAAGACACAAGTGATACACACAGTAAGTAGTAACAAACAACAACATAAATAAACCGCCACATAAGAACCGCCTTGGAACGGTCAGTGGCAAGAATTCCACTGGGGAGGAGGGGGGGGGCTTAAATCGATTTTACATGGCCGTAGTCCTCGCCCTTACCTCTGTCGCGGTATACACTTATTTTGTTTAGTCCGCATGAAGGCTTCCTAACTCATCAGTGTAACATCTCCGATAACATACAAATAAAAAACTACAGAGATGAAACAAGGTTGAGGACACGACAGCATAAAACAACAGAATTGCTGGAGCAAAAGAAAACCAACAGTTAAGACTCCGAAAGTCACTGCGGTTATAATTTTTTTTCTAGATTTATATACTTAGTCACCATAAAATTCGGATTCCGATAGACCTAGTTGCAGAAGCGATCCAGTCCGTAAATCCAGTATTGAATTGTGGAATGAAATCAGAATGACGGCTATAAAATTTTGTAAAGGTTTTACGTAGTTTATGGTACCGATTACCCTGATTAAGAAGTTCAGCGATTAACAATTTATAACGTGTGTTGAAGTCAGTTACATGACTACATACTCTGGCAAATCGAATTAATTGTGAAATATCAACGCCGTACGAATGGTACACGTTGAACATCACCATCCAAAAAAAGTAAATTTTACAATCTATAAATCAAAATCATCGCGTTCATCATACATTTTGCAAGAAACAAACCCATCCACAATAGACAGATGTAAATCCAAAAACGAGGCCTCGGTATCAGAAGAATTTCCTTTATTTAACTGGGGGGGGGGGGGGGGGTAACTTTGACTGATCAAGCCATTGAAATAGGTATTATCAATATTTAATAAAGCATCCAAATATCTAGAAGTGGAGCTAAAAGCTCCAATGATTTCAGACTGGTTATCAGCAGAAAGGGACATCATGAAGTCTCTCTCATAACAAAACAAAAACAGATCAGCCAGAAGTTGTGCGCAATTAGTACCCATCGGAATACCCACAGCTTGCCTAAATAACTTAGTACCAAATCTTATGTAAATATTGTCAAGTAGAAAGGTGAGAGCTTCACACACATTCTGACATGAACATAAAGTATAGTTCTTATGCTCTTCAGAAGTGAAAAACGCATTTCTTACATTACATGCAAGATAGAGGGAGTCTTCCCTATGAAATGTACATTCAATTAAATCACTAAGTTGTTCTTTTATAAGATTATGAGGAAGTGTAGTGTAAAGGGTGGCAAAAAATCATAAGTAGACAGACTTGAAGCACGAAAACGCCTGGGTTTCAATTTATTTAAAACTTCATTAGAATGTTTTGTAGACCAAAACATATTTCTACCTGATCTTTCGAATATTTTGTCGCAACATTTTATCACATGTTTTTGGATGGCAGTAAAACATGAAGTTAATAACTGGAGAGTTCAGTGGTTGTACAAGCGCTTGAATGTGCAATAAACCGTGCTTTGTTTTGTCTTTTATGAAGTTTAGGTAACCAATATAACGTAGGAAGCTTGTCTTGGCCTTCTGTAACACAGACAGCAGTAGGCCTTCATGCGGACTGAACAAATTATTTGTCTTAATCGCGACTGAAGTAAGGGCGAGGATTGTGGCCACGTAAAATCGATTTAAGCCCCACAGTGGAATTCGTTTCCGCTGACCGTTCCAATGCGGTTCTTCTGTCGCGGTTTATTTTTGTTATGGTTTGTCTTTTGGTGTTTGTGTCGGTTATATTATTTTATTTTGGATAGCCTTTTGGCCATTTTGCGGGAAAGTAACTATCCTATTGGCTTTCCGCTGTTGGTGTTTCCGTTTGAGTCTGTTGCTTCATGTTTTCCCGTTGGTGTCTCTGATGGGAGCTGCGGGTAAATTGTATCGATTCCTGATCATTGTCTCTACTTTCATTCCTCGGCTTCCATTGTTGAATCGGAAAGCAATAACTTCTTCGCAACCTTGAAAGATTCTTTGTTACTGAACTTTTATTATGCACGAGTTAATTATCAGATATGACATAAATTTCTATTCGGCAATTATTTTGATGCATAATAAAGAAAATAAGGGTTGGTATAGCAAAGGTAGAATGTCACCAGCACTAACCTAAATTCAGTCATTAAACACTATTTCCAAACATTTGTAGGTTCTATCCGATTCTGTTTTATAAAATGTTTCTTCATTGCATGTTTGTCGCCATAGATACTGTAAAAGTGTGATCGTAGTGCTTATTTAGGTCTAACTAGGTGTATTTGCGGATTTTTTTTGCCTCTGATTTATGTTCTTGGGAGTGTGGGGGCGTACTTTAAAGCCGTGTAAATCAGTTTTTATTGATGTGTTTGGAAAGGAGACTTGCAGTAATTGTATTTGCAGAAACAGAAGAAAGAATCTATTTCATCTGGAATATAAGAGTAAGGTTTCATGGCACTAGGACTATGTCTCAAACCGAAGCAAAACTTATAAATTGTCTATCCGAAACAGCCCGCTGCAATATCCCATGCAACTTGAGAAAACAACCAGCGGATCGCGTATACCCCCGGCCAGCACCACTCCAACATATTTTTCGAGATTGCATGTAATATGAATGAATATGTCAAGAAGCTATAAGAATCTAAAATGTGGTTGTAAAAGCTAAACCAAACACAAATTTCTAAATGGACCAAGTTACTGAAGGGGTGGGGGCATCAATGTTACTGAAGCAGCAGTGTGAGGTATGCATTAATAAAATCAATGGCTTGGTATGGAAAAACCAATGCAAGTATCAATTGCATTTGTGTTAGAGTTTAGAACGTACACGCATCTATAAACTTTGTCACAAAACTTGAACCAAATGTAAAATTTCTAAGTTTGTGACTTTGACCTCAAGGTAACTGGGGAAGGGGGGGGGGGGGGGCATGCATAAATGAAATCCGGTATGTAACTTCAGTGTAAGTATCATCTAAATCTATGAAAGGGCTCAGTAGATAAATCTCTTAGAAACTTTAACGCAAAACTTTAATGGAATGTAAAAATTCTAAGTCTGTGACCTTGACGTCAAGATCACTGTAGGCAGGTGGGACATGCATCAATGAGATGTTTAGACCAGTATGTAACTTCAGTGTAAGAAAACTAAATGTATCAAAGGGTTCAGAAGATACAATGTCTTAGAAACTTTAACGCAAAACTTTAAGCAAAATGTTAATGGACGGGCGGACAGACGGATAGAAGTCCGGATAGACGGACGGACGAACGCCGTAACGAAAACTATATACCCCCAAAGCATACTTCGTATGTCGGGGGTATAAAAATAGTCCTTGCAATCCATTTGCATATTCTGAATATGTTCCAGTAAAATAACAAGTTGCATACCCTTTGCAAGTGCTTTGCAACAGATTGGTGCAAACATTTTGCAAACATAGCTGTACCTCTGCAAAGAGATTGCAAATACATAGAGTATAGTTACTTTTTTGAGTTGGATACCAAACAATTTTTAATTGAGTGTGTTGAAAACATCTAAATTTTCACGAGTGCGAAGCAAGAGTGAAATTCGGATGGTTTTAACACACGAGATGAAATACTTTTGGTATCCGCCGAAAAAAGTTAATGTTCTTTATATTATATGATTTATTAGGACACTTACGGTAACTGATTGACCCGAGGTGACGTCACTATATTGGCCGGGCTAGTTGACGTCACAACTGTCAGTTTCAAAGCATAAACAAATCGAAATTTTGAATTTTAGTTCAAAGAATGCTTTTCAAGGTATGTTACAGAATGCGTTGTGCTTATTTAAAGTCCATTTAATTTTTGAAGGCTCTATGTGACATGCACACAGCCACTGTATCATCGATTCCATGTGTAGCAGTTGGTCGTGGTCGTTTTATCACGTTGGAAAAATAATACGCTAACTTGAACACATATTTCCTCGCACAAACTCTAACTCAGCCATTCAGTGAACTTGTACGCCTTGTAGACCATTTGTAACAATGACAGCTAAGCCTAAATCTGTGTTGGAGCATTTAAATAATTGTGCCCCAGATGTGTGTCGGCAAAAGGGAGATGTTCAAATCAAAGCGTTACTGTTGTCAAATATGGCGCCTGTTCATTCAGTTTTAATGCCAACACTTAAAAATATATTCTATTGACATAAGGAAATGCACGACCCGCAGAAAAAGCAACCGACTGAAGTCGGTTGATTTCTAAGAGTGCCCTAAAATCACCGTGTCATTCTGTCAGTCTGTCTGTCCGTCCGTAACCCGTTTGTGAATATTGGTGATAGTGACTTAACCGCTTGTAATATTTAAACAATTTTTGGCATACTGATATATATCAATGAGATCTAACCAATGAACTTGCGAAATATTACATTCCATTTAGTATAGCCTCGCCGAGGCGAAAATTGTGAAAATTTTCGAACTGCTTCTCCTCGGAAACCATTGGGCCGATCGAAGTCAAATTTCATATGAAGCCTCTATGGGATGGGGGAAACCAAAATTTGCTCATGGGGTCCAGGTCACATGACCAAAATGGCCGCCAAGCCATATATGGTTTGTCTGTCTGTCCGTCCGTAACCCGTTTGTGAAAATTGGTGATAGTGATTTACCGCTTGGAATATTTAAACAATTTTTGGCATACTGATAGATATCAATGAGATCTAACCAATGAACTTGCGAAATATTACATTCCATTTAGTATAGCCTCGCCGAGGCGTAAATGTGAAAATTTTCGAACTGCTTCTCCTCGGAAACCGTTGGGCCGATTGAAGTCAAATTTCATATGGAGCCTCTATGGGATAGGGAAACCAAAATTTGCTCATGGGGTCCAGGTCACATGACCAAAATGGCCGCCAAGCCATATATGGTAAAAACCCTTTAAAAATAGTCTTCTCCAGAACCACTGGGCAGATTTCCACGAAACTTGATAAATAGCATCTGGGACGTAGGCTCATCATAAATTGCTAAAATGGTGAACCTGGGTTGACCTTGACCTTCTTTTGGTCCGTCCGTAACCCGTTTGTGAAAATTGGTGATAGTGACTTAACCGCTTAAACTATTTAAACATTTTTTGGCATACTAATAGATATCAATGAGATCTAACCAATGAACTTGCGAAATATTACATTCCATTTAGTATAGCCTCGCCGAGGCGAAAAAGGTGAAAATTTTCGAACTGCTTCTCCTCGGAAACCGTTGGGCCGATCGAAATCAAATTTCATATGAAACCTCTATGGGATAGAGGAAACCAAAATTTGCTCATGGGGTCCAGGTCACATGACCAAAATGGCCGCCAAGCCATATATGGTCTGTCTGTCCGTCCGTAACCCGTTTGTGAAAATTGGTGATAGTGACTTAACCGCTTGGAATATTTAAACAATTTTTGGCATGCTGATAGATATCAATGAGATCTCTTACCAATGAACTTGCGAAATAGTACATTCCATTTAGTATAGCCTCGCCGAGGAGAAAAATGTGAAAATTTTCGAACTGCTTCTCCTCGGAAACCGTTGGGCCGATTGAAGTCAAATTTCATATGGAGCCTCTACGATATGGGGGAAACCAAAATTTGCTCATTGGGTCCATGTCACATGACCAAAATGGCCGCCAAGCAATATATGGTAAACACCCTTCAAAAATAGTCTTCTCCAGAACCACTGGGCAGATTTCCACGAAACTTGATAAATAGCATCTGGGATGTAGGCCCATCATAAATTGTTAAAATGGTGACCCTGGGTTGACCGTGACCTTCTTTGTGCATAGGTCATACTTTGACACATATGCTTTTGTTTTGGAAAAGTGAGAATGCATTTTATCCTGCAAACGATTCAGAATACAGTACTTAAGTATAAGATATATTTTTGCTCCTTACAATAAGGCGCATTTATTTGGGGAACCGTTTTAGGTCCAGGTCACATGACCAAAATGGCCGCCATACCCATATATGGTAGCACTCATAAAGCTAAAAGCATCCGGCGGGTCGTGCACTTCAGCTGAAGCACTGGTTATTATTCTTAGTAAATCAAAGGAAATTAACCTTTTTTCGACCAGAACGTAAACGTCAACGCTACAGTGAAATGATATAAATGGTATCAGTCAATACGATATCATTTCACTTGTGATTGATAGCAGTTTTATTTGTATCAGATATGCATTGATTTTACTGCTAAGTATAAAATAAAAAAAGCTTTTAGCACACTACGAATGTTCGCAAACAGGATCTCTGACAGTTTTCATACTGCAAAGCTTTTGCAAACAGTGACTTAAAATCACTTGGTAAGATTAATTAACAGTCTCTCCTCAATAGCAGTCTGCAAACAGTTTACAAACATCAACTCTGATTTGTATTCAGGTGCAAAGCTTTTGCAAATAGTTACTTTAAAAAATATTTCCTGCAATTGTAATGTAAAAGGTTTTACAGTCATTTAAAAAGTATCTTTTTGCATAAGGTCTTTGGAATTAAATGCGAAACAGGATTTCAAAATTTGATCTGCATGTTGGGCATAACAATAAAACGTTTATAGCCATAAAATGTAAAATGAATTTAAAAACCTCCCCTTTTATATATATACAGAATGATATTTCTATTTTTGGGTTGCTTTTCAATCTATGCAAAAAACAAGTCAGGGTCATCAGTTGAGAAAATTCTGTAGTTTTTAACCAATAAATGCTGCATGCCATGGTTTGATGACTAAGTTATTTTAAACACTTGTTATCATCTACTAGCATAGAAGGCATGGCCTAGACTATTTGAATACAATTGTTATGACTGGGGTTGGGTGGGGTGGGGTGTGGTAGCGTAGTGTAGGGTAGTTTGGAGTGGGTTGGGGCAGGGTAGGTGGGTGGGTGAGAAGGGTGGGTGGGATGGGGTAGGTTGGGGATTGGGGGAGGTTGGGGTGGGTAGGTAGGGTAGGATGGGGTTAGAATTGGCAGGGTAGATAAGTTGGGGTTGGGTAGGTTAGGGTAAGGTTAAGTAGGGAAGGGTAGCTAGGAAGATATGGGGTAGGTGGTTGTGGGCAGGTGGGTGCACTGGTGTGGAATGAGGTTGGGAAGGTGAGGTGGGGATGGGTGGGGTTGGGATGAATGCATTGGCATGGGGTGGGGTAGGTTTTGTTGGGGTGGAGGTAGGTAGGGAAGGTATGTTGGGGTTTGGTGGGCAGGGGTAGTGCAAGATTGGGTAGGGTAGGTAGGGTGGGATTTGGGTAGTTGCGGATGGATAGGGTGGGTGCATTGGTTTGGGGTCGTGTGGGGTAGGGTAGGTTGGGTGGGGTTTGGGCTGTGTAGGCAGAGAACGGTAGCTTGGGTGGGTGAGGTTTGGGGGGTGGGGTGGATAGGTTTGGGTTTGATGGGTGGGGTAGGGTTAGGTAGGGTAGGTAGGGTGGGATTGTGTTATGGTGGTGTGTTATGGATGGAGTGTGTTAGGGTAGGTGGAGTGCAAAGTAGGTAAGGTGTGGTTGGGGTAGGTGGGGTTGATAGGGTAGGGTAGGTGGAGTTGGGGTAGGTAGATGAGGTTAAGGTAGGGTAAGTAGGGGTTAGGAAGGTTAGGGTAAGGTTAAGTAGGGAAGGGTTGCTAGGAAGATATGGGGTAGGTGGATGTGGGTAGGTGGTGTGGAATGAGGTAGGGAAGGTGATGTGGGGTTGGGGTGGATGCATTGGCATTGGGTGTAGATTTTGTTGGGGTGGAGGTTTTTGTTTGTTTGTTTGATTTGAGGTTTATCGTCCTCGTCAACACTGTGAAGGTCATTTTTGAGACGTTGCTTCCTGGTTTGTGGGACTTTTACCCGACATTGACATGAAATGACATCTCAAGTCCTGTCGCCCAATGAAACCAATAGAGTTTATTAGCATGGACGGTCCGCCTTGCACGGCGGTTCCTGGACAGGCTTAGATCCTCTAAGCGGTGTACCAGTACTAGTGTGCGGGCCAGATTCAGCTCTGCGTGGAAGCATCATGCAGCCAATATATTTCTTCAAGCCCCTATGGGCGGGGGCCGGTTGGGGTGGAGGTAGGTAGGGAAGGTATGTTGGAGTTTGGTGGGCAGGGGTAGTGAAAGATAAGGGAGGGTAGGGTAGGTAGGGTGTGATTGGGGTCGTGTGGGGTAGGGTAGGTTGGGTAGGGTTTGGGTTGTGTAGCTAGAGTACGGTAGCTAGGGTGGGTGAGGTTTGGGTAGGTAGGGTGGATAGGTTTGGGTTGGACGGGTGGGGTAGATTTAGGTAGGGTGGGATTGGGTTATGGTGGCTGCGTTATGGATGGGGTGTGGTAGGGTAGGTTGAGTGCAAAGTAGGTACGGTGTGGTTTGGGTGGATAGGGTAGAGTAGATGGGGTGGGGTCAAGTAGGTAGATAAGGTTAAGATATGGTAAGTAGGATGGGGTTGGGATAGGTAGGAGTAGGTAGGGTGGGGTTGGGGTAAGTGGGTGATTTTAGGGTAGTTTGTTTGTTTGTTTGACTGTAGAGGTCATTTTGGAGACGTTGCTTCCAATTTTGTGGGACTTTTACCCGACATTGAGATGAAATGACATCTCAAGCCCTGTCGCCCAATGAAACCAATAGGGTTTATTAGCATGGACGGCCCCCCTCGCACCGCGGTTCCTGGACAGGCTTAGATCCTCCAAGCGGTTTACCAGAACTAGTGTGCGGGACGGATTCAGCTCTGCGTGGAAGCATCATGCAGCCCATATATTTCTTCAAGCCCCTATGGGCGGGGGCGGAGGATTTTATGGTAGGATAGGATAGGGTAGGTAGATGGGAATGGTGGTGTAAGGTGGGCTGGGAAGGGTAGGTAGTTTGGGGTTACGTGACTCGGGGTGATGTTAGGCAGGGTAGGTAGAGTGTATTTGGGATAGGTAGGGGTGGATAGGGTCGGTGCGTTGGTATGGGGTAGGGTAAGGTAGATGGGATGAGAGTGGGTATGTTGGGTGGGGTTAGGTGGGGATGGGTAGGGTAGGTACGTTGGAGTTGAGCGAGATTGAGGTAGGGTAGGGTAGGGTAGGTTAGGTGGAGTGGGAAGTGTAGATGGGCTGGGATAGGGGTAGAAGGGGTGGTCAGGTACGATGCTTTGGGGGGTGTTGGGGTGGAGTAGGGTTGACAGTTTTTATGATACCAGATATTGCAAGTATCACAACAAATTCACCAGTTCTTCATACCAACACTTTCAGTACAGAGCCCACAGGGGTAATATTCTATTCTATTCCATACAGGATGTGATGCATCAGAGTAGCGTCCCTTGGTTTGAATGACGTCATTTATTTCACTGATGACATCACAAAATTATTGACTTCTCAAGATCATATAATTCCATTTGCATTTTAGCAGAGTTTGCTCTGCTTGAATCTGAAAAAAAAAATCTGATATCTGAAGATTCCAGACAAGGAAAAGCGAAGATCAGATACTTGGAGTGTTGGGCAGGCTGAGAGTAGGATTTCCATGGAAGGAAAGGCAGACTGATCAAGTTGTGGGCTAAGAGGAAAACAGTGTGAGAGAGAGAGAGAGAGAGAGAGAGAGAGAGAAAGAGAGAGAGAGAGAGAGAGAGAGAGAGAGAGAGAGAGAGAGAAATGAACGGTCCGCCTCGCACGGCGGTTCCTGGACAGGCTTAGATCCTCTAAGCGGTTTTCGTACCAGTACTAGTGTGCGTGCCGGATTCAGCTCTGCGTGGAAGCATCATGCAGCGCTTATATTTCTTCAAGCCCCTATGGGCGGGGGCTTGGATAGATAGACAGATAGATAGAGAGATTAAATAGATAGAGAGATAGCAAGTATTTTCAACATACTAAAGATTTGTAAAACAGGTCCAGATTTAACACTTTAAACCCTTTAGACCAGTACAGATGCTTAAGAAAACAGTCAAGATCCTATGAACTATATCATCAGGGTCTACACTGTTTTTCATCATGTTTATGATTGCCAAATCCCCTATTTATAAGATTGGATATGTCCAAAATAAAATAAAAAGGATGAAATGATCGACCTCAGAATTTCAGGGGTGAAAGTGTTTAATCATGTAAATCAGTCAATAAATTTGCGATGTCATCAATGAAATAAATGATGTCATACAAACCAAGGGACGCTACTCTGAATTTACCAGCAACAATAGAATAACATATAATACTATACTTTTTATTTCCAATCAAGGGACCAAGTTCACATCCTGTTCCAGATAGGGGTCAAGTTGGCTCTCCAGGTCTACCAAATACAGTAGAACTTCGATGGCTCGAACACCGATGGCTCAATTACCATGGATGTGTCGAACCCATTCTTGAGCCCCTAGCGAAATCCTCTACATAAGACATAGTGGGGGATAATTAAGGAGAATTTAGTCTTTTATCCTGCAAATGTATGCTGTGTGTACTCACTAGAATCGCCTCGATGAGGCGATTCTAATGAGTACACACAGCATACATTTTCATTAGAGAACACCGAAAATATATCTAAAAGTATCTCGTTATGACTCCTGACAGTAACCTCAGTTGCTCGAACTACCCCAATCTCGAACAGATTTTCGAGGTCCCAAAGGTGTTCGAGCCATTGAAGTTCGACTGTATGAATTATTAACCCATTCTGTATCAAATGGAATCTTGCAGTTGTTTTCATCACAAGTCATTTCAAAATTTTAGAAGCCTCTGTGGTATAGTGGCGTTACGCAAACACGCCTATACAAATGCATTGCCACCTTTATCGCCGAAAAAATGCAAATTTTATTTCATTTTGGAGACGCTGCTTCCAATTTTGTGGGACTTTTACCCGACATTGAGATGAAATGACATCTCAAGCCCTACCGCCCAATGAAACCAATATGGTTTATAAGCATGGATGGTCCGACACTCGCACCGCTTTGCCTCGACAGGCTTAGATCCTCTAAGCGGTTTACCAGTGTGTTTGATTTGAGGTTTAACGTCCCCGTCAAGCGGTTTTCCAGTACTCCTTTGCGGGTCGGTTTCAGCTCTGCGTGGAAGTATCCTGCAGCCCATCTATTTCTTCAAGCCCCGATGGGTGGGGGCCGACTACTCGCCTGATAAATCCAGTTTTGTTACACCTACATTCGTTTTTCATAAGCATTAAAAACTTTGAAGTGTGTGACATCATCACCAAAAAGTGACATCATTACCATGTGCTCATCCGGGCACCTGCCTTGGAGCAGCTTCCTTTTCCTGTTAACCCAAGGACAAACAAGCTGCAGCAAAAATGAGCTTTTTAAATAAACTCAAGAAATCAGTCATTTTTGAGATGGCTGACAGAGGAACACCTAGATAGGATGTCCTTAGGATCGAGCGGTCTGAGAGGCAGGCTGTATTGAACCAGAGGAGATGTCGTTTGAAGAAATTGTTTACGGACGGACGGAGGCACGCTCGCACGGACTATCCTACCTTGAAATAAGTCTGTCAGCACAAACACAATTCCATAGTTCTGGTTAACCATAGTCTTCATAGGTTTGCATTCAATCAGCGAGCACTTCCGTCCCCCGCCCATCGGGGCTTGAAGAAATAGATGGGCTGCACGATCCTTCCCTGAAATTGAAACTAAAAGCTTAGAATATCAAACAAACTGATATATTTTAAAAGGCAATTTGCTTGACATGTCAGGCGATTCATCTAAAGCCCACTATGTATGTTCTGCTCAAAGTAGGATTTGGTACAATTCCAGAATTGTCCTGCGCATACATGTAGTAGTTATTTGTTGCGCAGTGAGAATTCCTACCTTGCGCAAGACAATTTCGGAATTGCCTCTGCGCAAACCTGAGAATCGGAACAAAGTACGAATAATTTATCTTTTCTGTATTTAATTTATAATATATTGCTATTATGATTCCTATTATTAAATTATTAATTATAAATCCTTAAGAAGTTCATAAAACAATCATATAATGTGAAAACAGAATAAAAACATGCATTTTGGGGTCATGTTTGTGTAAATATATCTGGAAGTAATTGAACTAGAATTATAAATATGCTAGCATGGTGCAATACGGAAGAGGGACGCAAATCATTATTTTTGGTTTATTCAAGATTATTTCATTCATTTCGAGTCGATCATAATTCACATGTGGGCGAAAACCGGAGTCCCCGGAGAAAAAAACAACAGAATTTTGCATATCAAATGTGGCACAGGAGAGATCTAATAATTGCGAGTCAATTCTACTAATTGGGCCATGGAGCCGCAAATCATGTATAAATAAAATGTTAGAACTTACAAACAAAAACGGTTCAATGCAACGTTTTCCCCAAAGGTTCAATGTGTGTGCGCGACTTCAATGTGGCATTCATTACCGACATCTCTGTCAGCGGCGTTTTCATAAAATATCACAACTCTTCTTTTGTATGTGCTCTTTCTAGAACCAAGAAAGACTATACAGGAAACGAATTTAGCCAAGAAAGACACAAACACGAATTTAGCATTAATTTGGAATAACTGATGTTAGTAAACATCAATTCGTATGGAATAAATTGTCCCTTACATTTTTAAAACTTGATTTTGTGTACCCGTAAGAATCGCTTACTAGAGGAATATCAAAGTGCGTCTTTAAAATCGGTGTGTTTTCATACGGATTTGTTGAATAGCCAATGACCTCTTCGTTATTGTGTAATCTATTTTCATCTTATTTTTGTATTATTTGTTTTTCCGAAAACCAGTACCGAATATAGGGAGTAATGCATCCTTTCATCGAAAAAACTCCTGTCTGATTTGATTCTTACTTTGTCCAACTTAACTCCTATTTTGCAAAGAGACATGCATTTACCGTGGCAAATAATCGATAGGTTAATACCCAATCCCTTGCGCATTTCTAGTATCCATCTCACCAACAGCTAAGGTCACACGGAAACGGGAGCTTTAGACTTGACCGTCCGCCAGCTTCCCCAGCAAGTCGCATATCTCTGCGACAGTCAGAAAGGCTGTGATTATTTGAAGAAAATTGCAAAACAAATAAATGAGACCACAGACTAAGTCCATTTGACGATGATTGTCCGGTTCAATAATGAATATCAAGTATAAGCTTTTACAAAAAGCTTGAGTCTACGCTCAGCAAACATTAATTTGTGTAGTCATAGGATTGAAAAGTCAAATGATCAAACTGTTCATGTGTATCCTGTATAAGTGCGCCAGTAAATACGGAAACTTGTATAAAAAAGCCAAAGATTCCAAAAGCTGACTCCAGTTTCATATATAAGCAAATTTTACCAATCATTTTCTATGACAACCACTCGCACAAGGGAAACGAAATATCAGTAGAACAGTTGCATTTGCCTTTTTTAGTGAAAACAAACAAAAATAGATGTACTGTATCATCGGAGGGAAATCAACTTCACGTGAACCGAGAAAATAAGTTTATTTTGTATGCAAAGAGGGTGTGATAAACTTACGGAAGTGTTCTGGTCGATCCCGGTTTTTAAGCATTATACCAAATAACACCGATGACCAGTCAATGTAATATAGCATTCGGCCAGTAATGCCCTTTTCTTTCATGCTTCTGGAGCAAATGTAAACCTTAGGTAGTCTACACCCACAGGCGTAGACAATAACACCGAAGACATGTTAATAGAAAATAACATTCAACCCGTCATGCCCTTTTCTTAAATGCTTAGGGGGCAAAAGTCATCCTTAACATTGTCTACGCCCGTGGCCATCGACAATAAAAATCATGTGACACTATATAGATAGCTGAAAGTATGCAAGTACTGCACAACTTTTCTTCGAAAACCTAGATCGAGGCTCTCCAGGGACGGAGAGCCGTGTTCCGTTATACCTTTTCATAGCCTGTTTGTTCTACCGTCCATGAGTCAGCTATTTCAAAACATTCATGATCAATGAAAGCATTGGAAACTATATTTCAGACTGGACGTCCAGTGGACACGGGAACGAAATCTAATTTCCGTAGTCTGGATCACAAAAACAAGATGACCGCCACGTAATATATGGTTCAACACTTTGATTTGAAACTCTTATTCTCTGGAACCAAATCACCACCGACATTGGAACATGCTATGCAGCATTAGAAATTGTGTCCTTGCAAAGATTCGTCTTGAAATGAAGATCCTCGATTAACCTAAGCTTGTTTATACAGAAGTTACATCGGTTGAGAGGTTGGTTTGGTGTGAAGGTGCTGTATACAGCTTTCAATACCGGGGCGTTCTACTGTTTTGGCAATTATGAAAACACCCTTTAAAAATACATTGCAAATTCTGTCGCCGGAAAAAGAAAATTTTAAGATGAAAAATTGTTATATTTTTCTTATTTCTGCTCAAAATATAGATTGTGGGTACTCGTTAGAACCGCCGCATCGAGGCGGTTCTAACGAGTACCCCCACAATCTATTTTCTAGAGCAGATATAAGAAAAATAAGATATACCCCTGTAAACCACAGTTTTACTATCTAACAGTTGGGTTCAAGTGGGTCAATATTATATCTATATTAGGTGTATTTTCGTGATGTTTTGTAGGGTAATGGACTATTTTGCTTGCAGCAGGTGCGGAATGGGGGCTGTGATTCTTAGTTTTTGCGTTCTCTTTCTATTCGATATTTATAGGTTATTGACTTTATATTGTGCAATATTCGGCACGAGTTCATATCATATGGCGAAGGACGCACGAGCTTGCGAGTGCGTCTTCGCCATATGAACGAGTGCCGAATATTTCACAATATAAAGTCAATAACCTTTTTATTATATACCCAAAAATTCAACTGTCTACTAGAATTCAGGATTGCCTGGTATAGAATTCTGAACGTAAAATCAGATTATATATCTTCAAGTGGTTTGAAATGAAAAATAATGACGGTCCTTAAGTGTCTCCCTACACGTTGAAAAACCACGCCCAACGGCGCCAAAGTGAAGACGACGTTAACGTTGGTTGATGTGACGTCATTAAAAACATTGACGCTTCCCAACACAGGACGCCATTTTTTCCGAAGCGTCGGTTATATTTCTTTCAAAATACTCCAGATTTCTTAGAAGAAAGTATTGAAAATCTAAACAGATTGCAGGTAGGTCATATTTGACAGCATAAAATGCGCTTTATGCACTTTGTCAGCACCTATATTCGTTTTGTTTTAGGTTCTTTCATTCGATACGCACGACAAGATGGCTGCCGATTTTTTGTATCGAAATGGATAAATTTGAAAGTAGTTCTATTGTGAACGTGACTGCTTGTCTACGGGCAATATGCACTTGACTACGGGCAATATGGAAAAATATTGACCGGTAACTTCTGTAGAAAGTAAACGGGACATTTTCTGGGTATATGATAATTCCTTTTTGTAACGTCCGAGCTCTTGGGAGACGGACAGAGGTGGCCGTTTGTTTGAGGATTGGGCCATTGACCTAGCGGTTATTGAGGGCGATCTTACTAAGTACTGGTAAACCACTGAGCTGTCCTGTAATAGTCAATGTAACTGATCGACCCTACGTATCCATAGTTGTTGATTAGGCCATAAAGGTACAAGGCACAATAAACTGAGGTTTTAACCAATTAATTATCGCAGTTTTCGCTCATTTTCGCACCCATAATAAATCAATACTGACCGTTGAAATGAACAGCCTGTGAGAGAGAGAGAGAGAGAGAGAGAGAGAGAGAGAGAGAGAGAGAGAGAGAGAGAGAGGCAGAAAGCTATGTCGCGCCCCTGGGGCACAAGTCACCGAACCATTAAATCTAGTCCGAGGTCAAACATTGATGCTTGCATAAAAGTTGCCGCTCCAAGATGAAAGCGTGTACCCAAGTATCATTAATGAACAAGTCAGTGAACCATGCAATTTTGGTCAAGGTCAGATATGGATGCTTTCATTATAGATGTCATCCCTAGATACGAGTATGTACCATTAGGAAAACATGTCCGTGTGAAATAATGGCGTCCAACATGGTGTCTGACATTACACAGTTTGGGTAACAATTATAACATGTTTCTTATTTCTGCCTTCAACATAGATTGGGGTGCTCGTTAGATCCGCCTCAATATTTTTCTATATAAAGTGGGGTTTAGAGGGGTTTTCGTTTCACGGACTTGTTATCGTAATGCTAAGTATCATTAACAAAGCTCTTATAGTTCTTTTGAAATGAACTTGACGATTTGGGTGAACGCTAGGGTGGTCGCAATATTTCACGAAGTCAGTTAAACATAAAATGTAGGTCAAGACCAAATATGGATGCTTGCATTAAAATTGCAATCCCTAGATACACGTCTGTAACATCGAAGAAATATATGGGCTGCGCAGAGCTGAAACCGACCCGCACACGAGTACTGGTAAACCGCTTAGAGGATCTAAGCCTAAGTCCGTGCTTACAAACCCTATCGGTTTTACTGGGCGGCAGGGCTTGAGATGTCATTTCATCCCAATGCCGGGTAAAAGTCCCACCAAATTGGAACAACGTCTCCAAACTGACCTTTACAGTGTTAACGGGGGCGTTAAACCTCAAATCAAACAAACAAACAAACAAAAGTTTGTACCAAGTATCAACTCTTATTGTTCTTGAGAAACTAATTTGACCATTAGGATGAACGCTAGGGTGGCCGCAATATTTTACATAGTCAGTCAATTAAATATAGGCCAAGGTCAAATATGGATGCCTGCATTTATGTTGACATCCCATGATATACTGTACAAGTGTGTACAAAGTATCACTTTTAAAACTTGTTGTTCTTGAGAAATTAACTTGACCATTAGGATAAACGCTAGGCTGGTCACAAATGTTGACGTCTTGACAAACGGACAGACGGACGAACGACCGAAAAACCGGACGCCTATATCGCGCCATGCTAATAGCAGGTGCGACAAAAATTGCGTTTGAGTATACATAGTACTGTTATTGTTCTTCTGCATGTCCTCAACAGACAGGTTATACAAAGTTACTTTATGGTGCTGTTACACATTGACGTATATGCCGGACGTGCGCAGGGCGTTTGGGGAAAACAATGAACTAGAAATGCGTCTATGGGACACGGATGCCCTCGCCTGAAAATATGTTGATTTTAGCATTTAACCTTCGACCGCTAAGTATGACCTTGACCTTTCAGTAACGTACATGGGCCTAGCGTGGGGTTTTCTTATTATTTCAATAGAGATGGAGAGTATTCGTTAAAAGCGTCCCTTTGTGGTCGTGCTTACGAGGACCCACAATCTATATTTCATGGTGTAACCTAGAACCGACGCTGGCTATCAGCCATCGGGTCTTGGAGACACGGTGCTTCCGCTCAGAATTAAAACCAACCAAACTTGATTACTGGTGGTTAACTGCTTAGATTGTAAAAGCCTGCCCAAAGAAAAGTGGTGCAAGTGGGACCGCTCCTTAACAGTTTCTTTGGTCGGTATAGGATTTCGCAAATTTGCAGTATGTTTCCTCTGGCTTTCGTTGCCGGATCATCTCAGGGTCACTGATGAGGCTTTATTAGCCGAAACTACGTAGTATGACCCATCTTCTTTCTTATGAATGCTTTCATTGCTCTTAAAGGAACTCATTTTTGATTTTTATTTATAATGTCACTTCACCTCAAGGCTGGGTAAAAGTCTTACAAAATTGAAAGCAGCGTCTCCAAAATGACCTATGAACATGTACAGTGTACAAACGGTTGGCGGGGACTTAAAACCTTAATGCAAACGAAAGAACCAATGCGTTCAGGCAGTTCTAACGATTACCCACAATCTGCGATTAGACTTTTGGTTAAAATTAAGACTCAGTGTACCTCAAATCGACACGTTAATCGAAAAGTATGAATACGACACAGATGCCCCCGCCCAGGGACCATCCTCGCCAAGGAAAAAAGCATGTTGCCAAAAAGAAAAGACCGCTTAGCTCGGTTGGAAAACTATCCTTGAGACCATCCATCGGCGTAGGTGTGGGTAATGTCGTTTAAATCTAGGAAATAAGTGTGTATCATCATCCAGATATAAATCAAGACCATAAAAAATAAATTACGAAGTCTGTGACATTGACCTTGAGTTTTTGTTTTACGGCCCTTTTAAAATTATTTCTTATTTCGAGCCGATCATTAATCATTTGTGGACGAAAAGGAAACGGATTAGCCAGAGAAACGACCCGTATAATACGAAGTTAATCGATTAAATTGGTTGGGAAATGCACGCTCTTATTAAAAAACGCTGACATTCAAAAATTCTGAGTCTATAACCTTGACCTTGAGGTCATGGGCATGGGCGCGATTATGTTTAAGATTATGAGTCGGTGACCTTGACTTTGAAGTAATGGGCATTGGTGCGAGTACGCTAAATAAACTTTAAATGAGTATCTATCATTGTACCAAATATGAACTTAATCCATTGTATGATTTTAAAAATATGAGCTCTTAAATAATTTCAACATTTAAAGTATTCGGAGTCCATGACTTGACCTACAGGTCATAGGTAAGGGTCAGCGTATTGCTGAATAAACCTTTTAACCTATACATATCATCACAATTCCATCATATTCACCTTATTTGCATCATCTGCTGGTTCCTAGTCTGAAGGTTATCAGTGTTGGAAAAAACAGGTAACCAGACCCCCCTGACCTGGAAAGGTCAGGGGGGTCTGGTTACCTGTTTTTTCCAATATTGACAATGTGCAAGCTGGGAGCCAACAAATAATGCAAATATGGTGAATGGTCTGGAAAATTTGAGCTCTTAAAAGTTTAGGTTCTTCCTGGTAAAAACCTTAACCCGAGGTTGCAGGATCGCGTACGTACACCACATGCGGAAAGACGTACGTACATGTGCGTACGCTCGTATGTACGAAAACCTTTAATGTCGACGGCGGGGGAGGGGATTATGGTCTTGGGTACTGTCATTTCGTCTATGTGCAGGCGATTGTATAATTGCGCTTACAGACAGCTATAGAACAGATTCTTTGTAATATAACCCTTTTTGTACCAAATGGAATCTTTCTCCTTATATATATCAGGAGTTCATTTCAAAATTTAGGGGTGTCAGGCTGTCTTTTCTTCAAAATTTAAATGAAGAAGGACTGAACTTTTAGCAAAAAGTGGAGGCCCTGATCAGACTTCGCGTTCTGTGGCGTCTGATCTGGGCCTGCACTGTTTGCCAATTATCCATTTTAGGGTTTCGGTACTAAATGGGTTAAAATCAATCATGCTGTAAAATCTATGTTGCAAATGAACTGAATCTATTTTTCATTGAAAGGCTGGACAGACGAACAATCAATGAAAAAATGTTTGCTACAGATCATTGCCTACGCCCCCGCCCATAGGGGCTTGTTGAAATAGATGGGCTACATGATGCTTCCGCGCAGCGCTGAAACTGACCGCACACAAGTACTGGTAAACCGCTTAGAGGATCTAAGTCCGCCCAGGCTAAGTGGTGCGAGCCGGACCGTCCATGCTTATAAACCCTATTGATTCCATTGGGCGACAGGGCTTTAGATGTCATTTCATCTCAGCATCCGGTAAAAGTCCCACAAAATTGGAAGCAACGTCTCCAAAATGACCTATACAGTGCTGACGGGGACGTTAAACCTCAAATCAAACAAACAAACAAACAAACAGACCTTTGAAAACCAGAGCTGAAATTTGACAACACTTACAGAGGCTACGTCAGGTAACGATATATGGGGTTCCTTATTAAACAACGTCATGTATTGACGTTTTGTGTTAAAATCGTGCATAAACTGTGTTCATACGATAAATTGAATCTTGTATGCATGTTCTTGTATCACTGAATTTATTAAATTGAGCGTGAAAAGTTATTTTTTTTTTTTTTTGTTTGATTTGAGGTTAAACGTCCCCGTCAACACTGTAAAGGTCATTTTGGAGACGTCGCTTCCAATTTTGTGGGACTTTTACGCGATACTGAGATGAAATGACATTTCAAGCCCTGTCGCCCAAAGAAACCAACAGGGTTTATAAGCATTGACGGTCCGACACTCACACCGCTTTGCCTGGGCAAGGTTAGATCCTCTAAGTGGTTTCCAGTACTCGTGTGTGGGTCGTATTCAGCTCTGCGTGGAAGCATCATGCAGCCCATATATTTCTTCAAGCCCCGGTGGGCGGGGGCAGGTGTGAAAAGTTAATAAAATGATCAGCGAAGTCAAATTATCAGGTCTAAGAAAGTTGTTGTATTTTAAGACAGTCCACGAATTTGAAGACTGTCTATAAATTTAAGGACTTTTAGTCTGTAAATTTAAAGACTGACCTAAAGAAAATCCTGAAACTGGTGTAAAACGGAAAAATCGCACTCTGCTATTTATAGTAATTTAATAGTTATCTGTAGAATATTTAATCATATGTAACTGCAAATTTTATAGTTGGCTTTTACTTAAATTCTTTCAAACATAATTTAAGAGTTCTCAGAAAACAGGTTTGTAATAAGATTCATTCTGTAAAACGAGCTTAGGAACCAACGTGTATGACGCTTTTATCATTTAGTCAACATACTGGCAAATTGCTTCGACAGGTACGTTTTCTAACAACTAAAATTTATGAATGTTTTCAGACTGCCTTCAACAGTAAAATGTCCGAAAACGAAATGACATCGATACGAAACACATTTTATGTTCGACCACTGACAGACATTTCCTCCCTTTCTGCGGAGTATTACGCATTTGTGGTCTAAGGGAAGAAACTGTGTTGTTTTATTTCTTCATTAATTTCTATTATTAAAACGATATTTGCAGACAATAAAATACATGCAGCCTTTAGCAACGCATTTGTTTCATTGATATGAAGACTGAGGCTACGTAGGAGAATGCGATTTTTTCGTGTTACACCATTTATATGATTTTCCTTGTGTTAGTCTTTAACTCTACAGACTAAAAAGTCTTTAAATTTACAGACAGTCCTTAAATTTATAGACTATCTTTAAATAAAGCACTTTCTTAGACCTGATTATAATAGATGGCCTGCATGATGCTTCCACGCAGAGCTGAAACCAATCGCACGTGAGTACTGGTGAACCGCTTAGAGGTTCTAAGCATGCCCAGGAAAAGTGGTGCGAGTTCGACCGTCCATGCATATAAATGCTATTGGTTTCATTGGGCGACAGGGCTTGAGAAGTCATTCCATTTCAATGTCGGGTGAAAGTCCCACGCACTTGGAAGGAACCTCTCCAAAATGACCTATACAGTGTTGACGGGGACGTTTAACCTTAAACAAACAAATTCAAATATTATAAACTTAACAAAATGCGTGCACTCATGCTGAAGACACCCCGCCCCCACACCCCACCCCCGGATTTACTGACAAGGTTCATTATGACAACGTTAAAGGAGCGCGATAGCTCAGTGGTTAGTGCACTAGCCTCTGATGCTAGAGGTCCCGGGTTCGATACCCGGCAGCGGCGATAAAATTTCGGTGTCCGAACACGCTCCATTGGCATCATTTGCAGGGATGAATGTCATAAAGTGCACCGTCCTTCGGATCGGGACGTTAACTGGAGGCCCCCTGTGCAGGGAGAACCATCCCCTCTGCAGGTTAAAGATCCCTACCGTAATTACATGACCACTGTGTAGGCTTTCATCCTGCAAAACCTGGAGTGTATGTAATATACACCTGCGGTAATGGTCAAATATGACCGACGCAGTATCAGAAGATAGATAGATAGATAAATCAACGCTAGTCTTACGCCACGACGTCCTCCAAACAGACCAACTCACCAGTGGTACAGTGGGAAAGGGGTCTAGTATCTTACGATAATAAAATGGAAACACAAGTTTGAAACAACGTAGAATCAATGTTGATTCAACGTTGTACTGAATATACATCTAGGTTCACTAGAACAATAATTTTAAAATGTGTTATCCACTTTACACGGCTATTTCAAGACGGCACGTTTAAAAGCATATTCAAAATTGCGACGCAAATTTAGCTCGTACGAACACTTTGCGATGTTTTGATGAAACTGACGTTTTGTTTAATTGATTTGAGGTTTAACGTCCCCGTCAACACTGTAAAGGTCATTTTGGAAACGCTGCTTCCAATTTTGTGGCACTTTTACCCGACATTGAGATGAAATGACATCTCAAGCCCTGTCGCCCAATGAAACCAATAGGGTTTATCAGCATGGACGGTCCGTCTCGTACCGCGGTTCCTGGACAGGCTTAGATCCTCTAAGCGGTTTACCAGTACTAGTGTGCGGGCCGGGGAAGCATCATGCAGCCCTTATATCTCTTCAAGCCCCTATGGGCGGGGGCCGAATGATGAAACTGACGTACGCAGTTCTTTAAAGAGTGCGTTCGAACAATTTAAGTTTAATCGTGCGATGTTTATTGCCGAAACTGGCCCCAGATAAAAACAAAAGTCAACTTACAAGACATCATTTATCTATCACTTATACATTTTTTTCTTTCTTGTCAAAACATTGAAAAAATGCATGTTCAAGTAGGCATGTATCACACAAAAAAATCATGCGACCATCGACCAATGGTATGAACTGATCAATCAATGAATACTTCACTCGTCAACTCAAAATCTTCTCACTGACCAATGCACGGGACGATTTAAGTCGAATCGATACACATACAAAAAAGACTGGTCAGCTGTTTGCTGCTTTCTTACACAATGTTTTTGTTTGTTTGATTTGAAGTTTAACGTCCCCATCCACACTGTAAAGGTCATTTTGGAGACGCTGCTTCCAATTTTGTGGGACTTTTACCCGACAGCGACACGACATTCAATGAAACCAATAGGGTTTATAAGCATTCACCATATTTGCATTATTTGCTGGCTCCCAGCTTGCACATTGTCAATATTGGAAAAACAGGTAACCAGACCCCCCTGACCTGTCAAGGTCAGGGGGGTCTGGTTTCCTGTTTTTCCAACTCTGATAACCTTCAGACTAGGAACCAGCAGATAATGCAAATAAGGTGAATGGACGGGCCGACTCGCACCGCATTGCCTGGGCTGGCTTAGTTCCTCTAAGCGGTTTACCAGTACTCGTGTGCGGGTCGGTTTTAGTTCTGTGTGGACGCATCATGCAGCCCATCTATTTCGTCAAGCCCCGATTGGTGCGACCTGTACTCAATGTTGCAGTATGTACAAGTAAAGTTGTAACTGATGTCAATGGCATGTATAAGAAAGTTTGCTTTGAAATCCAAAGAGCCTGCTCCCGACAAAATGATTTGTTTGTTTGATTTGAGGTTTAACGTCCCCGTCAACACTGTAAAGGGCATTTTGGAGACGTTGCTTCCAATTTTGTGGGACGTTTACCCGACCTTGAGATGAAATGACATCTCAAGCCCTGTCGCCCAATGAAACCAATAGGATTCTTAAGCATGGACCGCTTTGCCTGGGCAGGCTTAGATACTCTAAACTGTTTACCAGTACTCGTGTGCTGGTCGGTTTCAGCTCTGCCTGGAAGAATCATGCAGCCCATATATTTCTTCAAGCCCCGATGGGTGGGGGCCAGTTGCCCGACAAAATTAAAAAATACTTTTGACGTACATGTCTGGACAAGCAATGCAGTGGATCTGCATTCTATGGCAGTCACCCTACATCTCTTGGACCGAATACGTTGCAATTAGGCAACAATGTTAAAATTTTATGGAGAGCTTTTGCAATCACCTTTAGTACGTCGTACGTGCGACGTGCGTCATGCGTCGTCAACATTTACCTCGTTAAGCCTCTAGAGACCACGATTTTGCTTCAATCTTCATGAAACTTTACCAGAATATTTGTCTCGATACTTGATACTCGACAAAAAGAAATCCTCCACATAAGAAGGCAACTATTGCATAAATGTCTACTGCTACTTACGGAACGCGGGAAGGGACATGATTTTTTATTTTTATTATGTTGTGCGAACAAGATAATATCTTGAGCGGACAAGATATTATCTTGTTCGGACAACATATTATCTTGTGCGGACAAGATATTATCTTGTGCGGACAATATATGATCTTGTCCGCACAAGATAATATCTTGTGCGCACAAGATATTATCTTGTTCGCACAACATATTATCTTGTTTGCACAACATAGATCTTTGGAAGTTGTGCGGACAAGATATTATCTTGTGCGGACAAGATATTATCTTGTGCGGACAAGATAATATCTTGTGCGGACAAGATAATATCTTGTGCGCACAAGATATATGTTGTGCAGACTAGATATTATCTTGTGCGGACAAGATAATATCTTGTTCGCACAACTTAATATCTTGTGCGGACAAGATAATATATTGTCTGCACAAGATAATATGTTGTCCGCACAAGATAATATCTTGTCCGCACAAGGTATTATCTTGTGCGCACAACTTATAATATAAAAAAAATCATGTCCCTTCCCGGGTTCCGTAGCTACTAAAGGCAGAAGATTTTCTTTAAAAACAAGACATGTTAACAATTTGTTTGATTTGAAGTTTAACGTTCCCGTTACTTCTAATTTTGAAAGACTTTTATCCGACATTGAGAAGAAATGACTTTTCAAGCCCTGTCGCCCAATGAAACATGCACTGGACGGTCTGACTCGCACCACTTTTCCTAGGCAGCCTTAGGACGTCTAAGCGGATAAGCAGAACTAATGTGCGGTCAGTTTCAGCTCTGCGTGAAAGCATCACGTTGCCCAACCTATTTCTTCAAGCCCTGGTGTGCGTGGACCGAGACACGTTAACAAATTCATATGACGAAAACCCTTTTAAACTTTGCCAACCACACGTTATCCGCCCCACCCATCGGAGCTTGGAAAAATATATTGGGCTGCACAGTGCTTCCACGCAGAGCTGAAATCGAATGTGCACACGAATAGCTTTTGATCGCTTAGAAGGTCTAAGCCTGCCCAGGCAAAATCAGAGCAAAGCGGACCGTCCAAGCATATAAACCCGTTTTGCACGGGTGGACATCAGGGGAGCTATCGCGAAATCGCGTCAACTTAATTTTGCTCCAAAGACACATCCGGGAACACTCGCGATACTTCCTAGGACCTGGGAATGGTAAACAAAGGTAAGTACCCTTGTGCGTTTTGATTTATTTTGGAAGAACGAGAGAATAATATGAAATTTCGGCGATGCTAAGCAATGTTAAAATGATTTATCTTTCTAAGCCGGCCGAAAAAATATTGAAAAAATAAAAACGTTGCTGAAAGTAGGTGACCGTAACAAAATCGAAAACGGAGTAATCTGACCATAGAAATGAATGATGCAACTGTTTTGTAAAGTAGAAGTAAAACAAAGATCAGGTATCGATACAATTAACTTACTCCATCCATCAAAGACACCAAAGGGAAAGGAACACAAACATTAAGCGACCAGACCATAATGGAAACCTAAACAAAGGAAGGCCATAAGGACAGTTACTTTCCCACAAAATGGCCATATGGCCATCCAAAATAAAAAGACACAAGTGATACACACAGTAAGTAACAAACAGCAACATAAATAAATCGCCACAGAAGAACCGCCTTTGAACGGTCAGTGGAAAGATTTCCACTGGGGGGCTTAAATCGATTTTACGTGGCCACAATCCTCGCCATTTCTTCCGTCGCGATTGGTTCAGTCCGCATGAAGGCCTCCTAACTCATCAGTGCAACATCTCCGTGAACACAAATAATCAAAGAACCACAGAGGGCTTTCGGGCGCAAAGCCATATGATGCATATACACCCTTTAGCCCTTGTCTTGCTGAATATTCGTTTGAGCCGCGCCCGTTTCTGTCTGTCGGCCGGCCAGGTTGCTTGATGTGGTTTGTTGCTGCAGGTTCGTGAGCTGAGTGCCAGGCAGTGTGGGTCCTAATCAGATGGCTTCTTCGGAAGCCATCTGATCTGGATCTACACTGTTTGCAAGGGTAGGGCAGCAAGATGAGGGTTAAGTGTGCTGTGTTTATAAAAGGCTAACTAATTCTACGTCACATCTATGTACCTCTCATTTACGTATATATTCACTGGTTTACTCGTGTATTTCAGCAAAGAATTTGATTGTCAAACATGCTAAGGTAAAGTGAATTTTGACAATATCTCCATGAAATGACTTGTGAAAATATAAAGGTCATATACCTTCGTGTATGGTCAGTATGCACCGAAGTGGAGGCACGAGTTTTCTTGTTTGTTATATTATTCCTTTTTTTTAGTATTTTGTTTTGTTTTTTTCTCTATATTTCATAAAATCTGCTAGCAGTCTGGAAGCAAAACTACATGCATTGTGGCACTTTTTGTTCTGTGCTTTTTTTTTTTTCTTCTTCTTTTTTTTTGCTGGTTTTTATATATATCTTTTAATAGAGTATGGCGTTGCATAATCAGATTAAAATATCATCCTCGAATGTAAGAGGATTGCATGATCCACAAAAGCGCAAGGATATATTTCATTACTTACGGAAGAAACAATTTCACATTTGCTGCCTTCAAGAAACCCATTTCACTGAAAATTTGGAACCATATATTCGCGCAGAATGGGGTGGGAATATATATTGTAGCTCCTATACATCAAACGCTAAAGGAGTGTGTATTTTATTTAATAATAATTTTGAATATAGAGTCTTAAAATCCAAAACGGATTAGAACTTGAACATTTACGAAACAGTCATAGGAATAACCCCAGAAATCAGCTCAAATTTGAGAAGTAAACAAATGTTCAAAATGGTGCTCTAGTAAAGGCTTTACAGCAGAGCAGCTGTGAGGCACTTGATTTACTGGTGTTGATAGAAATAAAGTATGTAGTCATTGTATATATTACATGGTTTATCTGGTACCTAAGCCAAGTAGATTAGACCACATGTATTGCTATTGACAACCCAGACTAGACTTTATTTGGTGCAATTTTTTGGCAAAGTATAGGTGTGCAATGTATGCAGAGTCAGTGGGATTTTGTTTTATTTATTTTTTTACTTATTAGTGTTGGTTAAAACTTTGAAACTGCTCGTTGTGGTTTTAACAAGTACCCACAACCTGTGTTGACAGCAGAATTATAAAAAAATATGTTAACCTCTGTTAATCCTCGTTTACTGATACCCGCTCATTTTGGGCTTGGAGAAATAGATTAGGCTGCACGGTAATTCCATACAGAGCTGAAACAGACCACACATGAGTACTGGTAAACCGCTTAGAAACTGCCCAGACAAAGTGGTACAAGTCCGACCATCCATGCATATAAATCATACTGGTTTTATTGGGCGGAAGGGCTTGAGATGTCATTTTATTTCAATTTCAGGAAAGAAGTCCTACAAAATAGAAAGCAACGTCCCCAAAATGACCTAAATAGTGTTGACGGGGATGTTAAAAACAAAACCATCGTTTACATATACAGTGCGTTTTTGAGTTGTCAGGCCCATTTATCATTTAAGGGGTGTCACCTGGGTGTGAGTGTGTGTGTGTGTGGGGGGGGGGGAGGTCTCCCTCTTTTCTTCTGTTTTTTTTTTTCTTTCGTTGATCTAATGCTATTTTTGAATTTGATGGAAAATCCTGCTAGAAAAGCAGTATAGACTTATATCAGTTCCCACATTATGCGGCGTCTGACCTGGGTTTGTTCTATTTACCTATGCCCATAGATTCAGAGGCGGGGAAAATCGGAGTACTCAGAGAAAATCCACCTGTCCTTCTGTTGCAGAACTTGGCGGCCCACATTTGACCCGAGCGAGGATCGAACCACAGTGGTGAGAGATCTAATGATTAAGAGTAGGAGTTCTTACCTATTAGGCCACGGAGCCAAGAGAAAGTTTTTACGTTTATATTCGCTGTGGAAAATACATAAATAAGTTGATTGTTTTCCATAGACCAAAACATTAAAAAAGCGCAGTAGCTTTCAATTATGCCTATTACTGAGTTGTACTAAATCCAGTAAAATTAGCCGGGCTTTTCTTATCGCCGAGGTCAAAGTCTATCTGTAGCATCTGGGCTAGAATTTAGCAAACAGTGTAGTTGGCAAACAGTGTAGCCCCAGATCAGAATGTGGCATACAATCAGGTTTTACACTGTTTGTGTACAGCTAAAAAAATATAAAGAGTTGAAGTCCTCGTTCGGGACAGGTTTTAGCCCTTTGTACATGTATGAAGATTGTAGAGCTCTGGTTATATGCATTACTGCTTATTATTAGTAGTAGTAGTCTTATTATTATTATTATTATTTTTATTATTATTTATTAATAGTATTATTTTCAAATGCTTGTATCTGGACAGTCACTTATCAAAGATCATTCATATTTAGAACTTGGGCGCCCCGGTAGGGTTTTCTGAGATTGAAAAAAAAAATGTCTTTATGGTTAGTGCTGGCGATGGGTTACATTCTATGACACTTTTGTATATGTCATATGCATTTCCACTATGCTAACAAGGGGCCAGTTGTCCAAAGTATCGTTAGCTTAACGAGCTCGTTAGTGGTCAAATTGCTAACTGTTCTAGCAAGTGCAGTATCTAAAATTTTGTTATTTTTGCTGAAAAAAATTGAAAGCTACTCACATTTTTTCAGCAAAAAAAAATATTAGTATATTTGCCATATTTAATGATTAAAGTCTAAATGAATTGTTTACTAACAAGTTTGAACAACTGGTCCCTGCCTACTATGTGAGATTGGTTCAAGTGTAAAAGAATGAAGAACATTTCAGGGTGATTTCAAATTAATATTGGTTTTACGTCATCGTCAACACTATTTAGGTCATTTTGGAGACTTTAATTCCAATTTTATGGGACTTATATCGACATTGAGATGAAAGGGCATCTCAAGCTCCACCAAGACTTTACAGACGCACACCTTCGAAATAACATGGTGTCAACGTCGATGTAACGTCTTGACTTAGTATCGACGTTCATGAAGTCGTTTCAACTTTGTAAGCCTGTTAGAAATAATGCAAAATTCCCGGACAACTGGTATTTTGTGATACAGGTTTTTTTTTTAAAATTAAGTAAAAATTTTCAGTGATGGTGTAAATAAATGTGTTATCTAAACATTGGCTGCAGACCTGTCAGATATTATCAGCTAGATGAGAGTAAAATGTGGGATGTTGTATCTTATATTGTGAACAATTTGCACTTAATTCTGAGGTCAACCTTTTTGTTTACATCTGGCGTTATTCCTATGACTGGAAAAGAAACAATACAAGGTGTAATGATTAGGGCAAAAATAGAATGGGCAGAGGAAGGTGAAAAACCAACAAAATACTTTTGCAGTTTAGAATCTAGAAATTATATTAATAAAACAATACCAAAAAATCAAATAGATGACGGTAATATAATACATGAGCAACAAGACATTTTAAAAGAAATAAAAAACTTCTATTCTGATCTATACAAAAGCAAAGAGAAAAGTCAAGAAACAGATTATAAAGAAATTTTAAACACTCTTGATCATCCTGTTTTGACACAGCTAGATAATTCAAAAATAGAAGGAGTTATTACGGAAGATGAAATAGCACTTGTACTGAAAAATATGAAAAATAACAAAAGTCCAGGATCAGATGGATTCACGGTGGAGTTTTTTTTTTTAAATTTCAAAGATTTAAAAAACGTTTATAAAACGTGCGATAAATGAAAGTTATTCAGTGGGCAAATTTTCTATTACACAAAGACAAGGTATTATAACATGCATACCAAAGGGAGATAAACCAAGGAATTTTCTAAACAAGAGGGCCATGATGGCCCTGGATCGCTCACCTGATCCATAGAGTAGCAAGTGGGTCCCAGGGAGGGCCATTATTGACCCCAAGGTTATAATGTGCATGATGTTGAGGGAGGTCTAAAAAGGTGAAGCTTCATACTAAATATCAACAAAGGCTATAATTGTCCACTAGATGAAGCTCTATACCAAACGTCAAAGACAAGGGCCTTGCAGTTTCAGAGAAGAAGATTTTTAAAGATTTCCCTATATAAGTCTATGTAAAACCAAAGGGTCTCGGGACGGGGGCATTTTTGGCCCCAGGGCTATAATTTAAACAATCTTGATAGAGGTCCACTAGATGAAATTTCACACCAAACATCAAAGACCTAGGCCTTGTGATTTCACAGAAGAAAATTTTTAAAGATTTTCCCTATATCTATGTAAGTCAATGTAAAACCAAAGGGCCCCGAGATGGGGGCATTTTTGGCCTCAAGGCTATAATTTGAACAATCTTGGTAGCGGTCCACTAGCTGAAGCTTCATACCAAATATCAAAGACCTGGGCCTTGTGGAATCAGAGAAGAAGATTTTTCAAGATTTTCCCTATATAAGCCCATGTAAAACCAAAGGGCCCCGGGGCGGGGACATTTTTGGCCCCAGCACTATAATTTGAACAATCTTGGTAGAGGCCCACAAGAAGAAGCTTCATACCAAATATAAAGGACCTGGGCCTTGCAGTTTCAGAGAAGAAGATTTTCAAATATTTTCCCTAAATAAGCCTATGTTAAAACCAAAGGGCCCCGGGGAGGGGGCATTTTTGGCCCCAGCACTATAATTTGAACAATCTTGGTAGGGGTCCACTTGATGAAGCTTCATACCAAACAGCAAAGACCTGGGCCTTGCAGTTTCAGAGAAGAAGATTTTTAAAGACTTTCCCTATATAAGCCCATGTAAAACCAAAGGGCCCACGGGGCGGTGGCATTTTTGGCCCCAGCACTCCAAGTTGAACAATCTTGGTAGGGGTCCACAAGATGAAGCTTCATATCAAATATCAAAGACCTTGGCCTTGCAGTTTCAGAGAAGAAGATTTTTACAGATTTTCCCTATATAAGTCTATGTAAAACCAAAGGGCCCCGGAGGGGGGGGGGGTGTTTTTGGCCCCAGGGCTATAATTTGAACAATCTTGGTAGAGGTCCACAAGATGAAGCTTCAGACCAAATATTTAAGACCTTTGCCTTGCAGTTTCAGAGAAGAAGATTTTCAAATATTTTCCCTACATAAGCCTATGTTAAACCAAAGGGCCCCGGGGCGGGGGCATTTTTGGCCCCAGCACTATAATTTGAACAATCCTTGTAGGGGTTCACTAGATGAAGCTTCATACCAAATAGCAAAGACCTGGGCCTTGCAGTTTCAGAGAAGAAGATTTTTAAAGATTTCCCCTATATAAGCCCATGTAAAACCAAAGGGCCCCGGGGCGGGGGCATTTTTAGCCCCAGCACTATAATTTGAACAATCTTGGTAGGGGTCCACTAGATGAAGTTTCATATCAAATATCAAAGACCTGGGCCTTGCGGTTTCAGAGAAGAAGATTTTTACAGATTTTCCCTATATAAGCCCATGTAAAACCAAAGGGCCCTGGGGCGTGTGCATTCTTGACCCCAGCACTATAATTTGAACAATCTGGGTAAGGGTCCACTAGATGAAGCTTCATACCAAATATCAAAGACCTTGGCCTTGTGGTTTCAGAGAAGAAGATTTTTTAAGTTTTCGGTGAAAAAATCTATTTTTGGCTCCTGTGACCCAGATGTGCAATGGACCGGAACCATTTGAACAACTTTGAAAGGGGACCACCTAAGGATCATTCCTGTGAAGTTTGGTCAAAATCCGATCAGTGGTTTAGGAGGAGATGTCATTTGAAGAAATTGTTTACGCGCGGATGACAGACAAAAAGTGATCCTAATATAGAACACAAGAGGGCCATGATGGCCCTGGATCGCTCACCTGATCCATAGAGTAACAAGGTTGTCCCGGGGAGGGCCATTATTGACCCGGGGTTATAATGTGCATAATGTTGAGGGAGGTCTAAAAAGGTGAAGCTTCATGCATAATATCAACAAAGGCTATAATGTGAACAATCTTGGCAAACGTCCACTAGATGAAGCTACACACAAAATATCAAAGACCTGGGCCTTGCGGTTTCAGAGAAGAAGATTTTTTAAAGATATTCCCTACATAAGCCTATATAAAACCAAATGGCCCCGGGGTGGGGGCATTTTTGGCCTCAGGGCTATAATTTAAATAATGTTATGAAGCTTCACACCAAATAGCCAAGACCTGGGCCTTGCTGTTTCAGAGAAGAAGATTTTCAAAGATTATCTCTATATAAGTCTATGTAAAACCAAAGGGCCCCAGGGCTGGGGCATTTGTGGCCTGAGGGCTTTAATTTGAACAATCTTGGTAGAGGTCCACAAGATGAGGCTCCATACCAAATATCAAAGACATGGGCCTTGCAGTTTCAGAGAAGAAGATTTTTAAAGATTTCCCTATATAAATCTATGTAAAATCAAAGGGTCTCTGGGCAGGGAGATTTTTGGCCCCAGGACTATAATTTGAACAATCTTGATAGAGGTCCACTAGATGAAATTTCACACCAAATATCAAAGACATAGGCCTTGTTGTTTCATAGAAGAAGATTTTTAAAGATTTTCCCTATATAAGCCCATTTAGAACCAAAGGGCCCCGGGGCGGGGGCATTTTTGGCCCCAGCACTATAATTTGAACAATCTTGGTAGGGGTCCACTAGATGAAGCTTCATACCAAATAGCAAAGACCTGGGCCTTGTGGTTTCAGAGAAGAAGATTTTTAAAGATTTTCCCTATATTAGCCCATGTAAAACCAAAGGGTCCCGGGGCGGGGGTATTTTTGGCCCCAGCACTATAATTTGAAAAATCTTAGTAGGGATCCACTAGATGAAGCTTCATACCAAATATCAAAGACCTAGGCATTGTGGTTTCAGAGTAAAAGATTTTTAAAGAGTTTCCCTATATAAGCCCATGTAAAACCAAAGAGCTCCGGGACGGGGGCATTTTTGGCCCCAGCACTTTAATGTGAACAATCTTGGTAGGGGTCCACTACATGAAGCTTAATACCAAAAATCAAAGACCTAGGCCTTGCGGTTTCAGAGTAGAAGATTTTTAAAGATTTTCCCTATAGAAGCCCATTTAAAACCAAAAGGCCCCGGGGCGGTGGCATTTTTGGCCCCAGCACTTTAATTTGAACAATCTTGATAGGGGTCCACTAGATGAAGCTTCATACCAAATATCAAAGACCTGGGCCTTGTGGTTTCAGAGAAGAAGATTTTTAAAGATTTTCCCTATATAAGCCAATTTAAAACAAAAGAGCTCCGGGACGGGGGCATTTTTGGCCCAAGCACTGTAATTTGAACCATATTGATAGGGGTCCACTAGATGAAGCTTCATACCAAATATCAAAGACCTGGGCTTTGTGGTTTTAGAGAAAAAGATTATTAAAGATTTTCCTTATATAAGCCCATGTAAAACCAAAGGGCCCCGGGACGGGGGCATTTTTGGCCCCAGCACTATAATTTGAACAATCTTGGTAGGTGTCCACTAGATGAAGCTTCATACCAAATAAGAAAGACCTAGGCCTTGCAGTTTCAGAGAAGAAGATTTTTAAAGATTTTCCCTATATAAGCCAATTTAAAACCAAAGGGCCCTGGG
The DNA here is from genome assembly GCA_963580285.1 of Lucinisca nassula. NCBI lineage: Eukaryota > Metazoa > Mollusca > Bivalvia > Lucinida > Lucinidae > Lucinisca > Lucinisca nassula. Next base: position 57,222,820 of record OY757027.1, read on the forward strand.
GCGGGGGGCATTTTTGACCCATCACTATAATTTGAACAATCTTGGCAGGGGTCCACTAGACGAAGCTTCATACCAAATATCAAAGATCTGGGCCTTGCGGTTTCAGAGAAGAAGATTTTTAAAGATTTTCCCTATATAAGCCCATTTAAAACCAAAGGGCCCCGGGGCGGGGCATTTTTGGCCCCAGCACTGTAATTTGAACAATCTTGATAGGGGTCCACTAGATAAAGCTTCATACCAAATATCAAAGACCTGGGCCTTGTGGTTTTAGAGAAGATTTTTAAAGATTTACCCTATATAAGCCCATGTAAAACCAAAGGGCCCCGGGGCGGGGGCATTTTTGGCCCCAGCACTATAATTTGAACAATCTTGGTAGGGGTCCACTAGATGAAGCTTCATACCAAATATCAAAGACCTAGGCCTTGCGGTTTCAGAGAAGAAGATTTTTAAAGATTTTCCCTATATAAGCCCATTCAAAACCAAAGGGCCCTGGGGCAGGGGCATTTTTCGCCCCAGCAATATAATTTGAACAATCTTGGTAGTGGTCCACTAGACGAAGCTTCATACCAAATATCAAAGATCTGGGCCTTGCGGTTTCAGAGAAGAAGATTTTTTAAGTTTTTGGTGAAAAAAAATATATTTTTGGCTCCTGTGACCTATATGTGCAACGGACCGGAACCATTTGAACAACTTTGAAAGGGGACCACTTAAGGATCATTCCTGTGAAGTTTGGTCAAAATCCGATCAGTGGTTTAGGAGGTGATGTCGTTTGAAGAAATTGTTTACGCACGGACGGACGCACGGACGGACGCACGGACGACGGACAAAAAGTGATCCCAAAAGTTCACCTCGTCACTACGTGACGGTGAGCTAAAAACTGGCGCCCAATTACTTTGCTAAACGTCATTTACAAAGTTGCATCCGGATGCATTGCTAACAGGTTAAAGTCTGTATTATCAAAACTTATATCTTCTGACCAAACAGGATTCATCAGTGGCCGTTATATAGGGGAAAATACGCGACTTATATATGACATAATGGATCACGTAGATACGGAACATTTACCGGGACTACTTTTAATTGTAGATTTTGAAAAAGCGTTTGATTCTATATCATGGGAGTTTATTGATAATGTTTTAGATTTTTTCAGTTTTGGTCCGTCAATTAAAAAATGGATTTCTGTTCTTTACAATGACACAGTGTCCGCTATAGTTCAAAGTGGATTTCTGTCAGACTTTTTCAGCATCGGCAGAGGCTGCAGACAAGGCGATCCTTCTTCTCCCTGTATATTTGTATTATGTGCGGAAGTCTTGTCGTTGATGTTAAAACAAAATACGGCAATTAACGGGATAAAGATTGGAGATGTTGAGTACTTATTATCTCAATTTGCTGATGATACAACTATTATACTAGATGGGTCACAACAATCGTTATTAACAGCTATTTCAATTTTAAATGTTTTTGTAAGATGTCGGGTTTGAAAGTGAATAATTCAAAAACAAGAGCGGTATGGATAGGATGCAGAAAGTTTAGTGGGGAAACCTTTAATCATCGACTAAAACTTAATTGGAATAAAACAGATTTTGAAATACTAGGAATAAAATTTTCTTGCAATCTCGACACAATGACTGAAATCAATTATAACAAAAAAATCAAACAGATTGATGTCGAACTGAAACAGTGGTCTTAAAGAAAATTGACTCCATTCGGGCGCATAACAGTTTTAAAAACACTAATTATATCTAAATTAAATCACCTATTCATAGCTCTACCGGATCCAAAAGATGAATTTATAAATACATTACAAAAGAAATTTTTTCACTTTAGTTGGCAGTCAGGAACAGATAGAGTCAAAAGAGAACTATTAATGCAAAACTATGAAACCGGAGGGCTAAAAATGATAAACCTAAGAAATTATATTTATGCACTGAAATCAACATGGATAAGACGGTTAATAAAAAATGACTCAAAATATAAAACAATCTTTGAAACAAAATATACGAAAGTTGAAGACTTAGTTAACAGGGGCCTAGACTTCGCCCGAACCTTAAAAACAAGTAGAAGTAATACATTCTGGAATAATGTACTAGGAGCATGGCTATTTGTGTGTGAAAAACAAATTCCTACCAAATTTGTGGACATATTGTCAACGAACTTATGGAATAATAAAGAATTAAAAATAAATATTAAAGTTATATTCTATCGACATTGGTATGATAAACACATTTACTATATTAAAGACCTATTCAATGATGATGGAAACCTCATGAACTACGATCAGTTCACCCAAAGGTATGAGGTGCAAACTAATTTTATACAGTTTTATGGTATTAGAGCAGCGGTAGAACTCTTTATTAGAAATAAAGAAATTGCTATAAATAATATCATACTAACAAATAATTATCTACCATTTGTAATAAAAGTATTAATGAAAAGTGAACGAGGAAGTAGGGATATGTATGAGCTAATTAACAAAAAGAATATCGTCCCAAGTAGCCAAGTTAAGTGGAACGTAATATTTGAACAAAGTCATTTAAATTGGTTGCAACTGTACAATATCCCCGCAAAATGTTGTAATAATACCAAATTACATTGGTTTCAATATAGGCTACGGCATCGAATTTTAGCAACAAATGATTTCTTATTTAAGTGTAATATTAAACAAGATAATTTATGTACATTTAGCAAACGCTTTCCAGAAAAGCTGGAGCACATATTTTGGCATTGCACCATAATAATGGAATTTTGGGAACGTATTGGATTGTGGTTATACGAAAGAAGTAACTATCTACTTAATATAGACATGCAACGTGCCATCGTAGGCGTAACAACTGTAAATGAAAATAATAAACCGATTAATTACATATTGATATTAACTAGATATTACATTTATAAATGCCGTATAAATGGTAATCGGCCAAGTATAGCTCCTTTTTGATACACATCGAAAAAATGATAGCGATCAAAACTGATCGCTTTCCAATATTTATAAAACACTGGGGAAAATGGTTAAATTTATTTGAAGCGTAGTCCTGATCAACCGAACGGGCCGAAACTAGTTAGTCTGGGCCCAAAAATACTTATACACTCCATACCATTCAATTCTACGGTGCATTCTTGGCTGCCAAAGGATAACCTTTAGAACATGTTATCCTCAGTTCATGAATTGCACGAGTTTGTTTTATTGGCCCTTTTTGCGCCAGATGGAAAGTAGAAGTAAAACAAAGATCAGGAATTGATACAATTAACTTACTCCATCCATAAAAGACACCAAAGGGAAAGAAATACAAACATTAAGCGACCAGACCATAATGGAAACCTAAACAAAGGAAGGCCATATGGACAGTTACTTTCCCACAAAATGGCCATATGGCCATCCAAAATTAAAAGACACAAGTGATACACACAGTAAGTAACAAACAACAACATAAATAAATCGCCACAGAAGAGCCGCCTTGGAACGGTCAGTGGAACATTTCCACTGGGGGGCTTAAATCGATTTTACGTGGCCACAATCCTCGCCCTTACTTCCGTCGCGATTTAGACAAATAATTTGTTCAGTCCGCATGAAGGCCTCCTAACTCATCAGTGCAACATCTCCGTGAACACAGAAATCAAAGAACCACAGAGGTGAGACAACGGTGAGGACTCGACAGCAAGAAACCACTGAAATGCTGGAGCAAAAGAAAACCAACAGTTAGACTCCGATGAGCCCGACCAGAGACAGAGCATCAGGCACCAACCAACATTATCTCTTTAATTTTCAATAAGCCTTTACGTTGGAGCCGTCATAGAATCTGAGGCCTGACCCACCGGCATGCAATTAAAGAGGGAAGCAAAGTTGCCAACCGCGATTGGGTTAACTACCATGCATGCAGTCTGTCGTATAATATCCATGTTGTACCCAATCTTTTTATATCGAAGAATGATTTTACGAAATTGGGTGCTGAAATCATTGCGGTTATATATTTTTCTGAATTTATATAATAAGTCACCATAAAATTCGGGTTCCGATAGACCTTGTTGCAGAAGAGATTTAAGTCCAATATTGAATTTTGAAATTAAATCAGAATGGCGTCTATAAAATTTTGAAAAGGCTTTGCGTAGTTTATGGTACCGATAACCCTGATTAAGAAGTTTAGCCGTTAATAATTTATTACGAGTGTTGAAGTCAGTTACATGACTACACACTCTAGCAAATCGAATTAATTGCGAAATATAAACGCCATAGGATGGCGCACGAGGAACATCACCATCCAAAAAAGGAAAATTTACAATCTCAAAATCAAAGTCATCGCGTTTATCATAAATTTTGCACGAAACAAATCCATCTACAATAGATAGATGTAAATCCAAAAACGGGGCCTCGGTATCAGAAGAATTTGCTTTATTTAACTGAAGTTCTAGGGGGTAAATCTGACTGATCAAACCATCAAAATAGGTATTATCAATATTTAATAAATCATCTAAATATCTAGAAGTAGAGCTAAAAGCTTCAATAATTTCAGTTAATGGTTATCAATGGAAAGCGACAAAATGAAGTCTCTTTCATAACAATACAAGAACAGATCAGCCACAAGAGGTGCGCAATTAGTACCCATCGGAATACCCACAATTTGTCTAAATAACTTAGTACCGAATCTAATATAAATATTGTCAAGTAGAAAGGTGAGTCTTCCTCTTTGTGTGCGGCGGGAGTTAATATTTAATGGTGTCAGGTTGTGTTTTCTTTGAAAGTTGTTTGGAGGGTGACTAAACTTTTGGCAGGCAGTGGGGGCCCTGTGGCGTCTGATCTGGGCCTGCACTGTTTACCAGGGTGCCCGTTTTGGGCTTCTGGTACTAGATAGGTTAATGGGAAGAGTTCATAATTTCTTGATATGGCCAGCAGGCATATGACGTCGGATCGACGTGTGTTTGTAGTCATGGCATTACTGTGGCGTA
>OY757027.1:57232760-57372760 GCA_963580285.1 Lucinisca nassula
AAATGACCTTTACAGTACTGACAGGGACGTTAAACCTCAAATCAAACAAAAATTATTTTCTTTATTTTTGCTAAAACCAGATTGTGGGTACTCGTTAGAACCGCCTCATTGAGGCGGTTCTACCGAGCACCAACAATTGGTGTTTGAACCAGACACAATAAAAATATCGCACATTTTAATCTGAATAATGCTGTTTTTTTGTTGTTGTTGTTGTTGTTTAGTTAAGAAAATGCCATTTTACAAACAGTAGCACACGAGAGAGTAAGTTTCAATATCTGACAAAGGCGTGATATCACAATCTGAGATACGATACAAAATGCCAGATGTTGTCCAGAGACTACGTAAGGGCACCGAAGAAAAACGAGATCCCAATAATCTACGCAACATTCTCGGAGCTAAACTTTCCTGAGTTAGTACCACAGGTAAGCAGTTATTAAAACGCCATTTATCAGAAAAGAAATAAACATTCGATGGCTCGAACACCGATGGTTCATTTAGCATGGCTGTTTCTTACATGGTTTTCAATGAAATATTGAGATTTCTCGGTGCAATCGACATCGATATTGCCACTGTTTCAAACAGTGACTAATATCAATTTTATTTAAATTTTCACTGTTTGTGACTACTTTTTTCTTCGAATCTAATTCTTTTGGCAGTTTTTTCATTGTCAGACAATTGAAAACTATTGAACTGTGTTAGAATTGACGCTTAGCCCATTCACACGTCAAGGGGACGTTAATGACGCCAGTTTCGACGCAGACGTCACGTATTTTGTCGCGCAACGTAAGATCAGTCCACAATATCTTTGGGAAACTACTATCTCAATTATTTCAGTAACCATTCATAATAATGCCATCCAGGGCTGTTTCTCAGGTGGAACTTTTAGTTTACACCCAATATTACACCCACTAAACACGTTGGACACCACTGAATTGACACGAAACGAACAGGAACAAAGTTAGTTTTCTCCGAGGGTGAGTGACGCGATAAGTGAAGCTAAATATTGCCGTTTTGAAGCATGTAAGAAACAGATTTTTTTTTCAGTGAAATATCAAATTTTATTTCACTCATGAACACCAAAACTGATATTTTCACTAACCACTCGTGAAAATATTGGTTTTGGTGTTCATTCGATATAATAAACTAAAAAAGTCAAATACAGTCGAACTTCAATGGCTCGAATACCATTGGGACCTCGGAAATCTGTTCGAGACAGGGGTAGTTCGAGCCACTGAGTGTTACTGTCAGGAGGCATAATGATATACTTTGGGACATCTTTTCGGTGTTCTAGAATAAAAATGTATGTAAATAAAAATGTATGCTCTGTGTACTCATTAGAATCGCCTCATTGAGTACACACAGCATGCATTTGCAAGATAAAAAATTAAAATCTCCTAAATTATCACCCACTGTTTCTTGTGTAGAGGAAGTTCCTAGGGGCTCAAGCCATGGTAAACGGGTTCGACTCAGCCATGGTAAAAGAGCTATCGGTGTTCCAGCCATCGAAGTTCTACTGTATCCTCTATTTCAAACACGTTCTCGAGTACCTAGAACAAAATCCCATTACTCCTGTATTACTTTATTTGGGACAATCAAGGGTGAATTTTCTTCTTTTATATTAAACATTTATGTTGTGTGTACTCATTTGAATCGCCTCAATGAGGCGATTCTTATGATTACACACAGCAAAACATTTTCAAGAAAACTTGTTTGTTAGTGTTGAAGTTTCAGTGCGTCCCAACATTCTGGCGGATTTTGTATCATCTGACTATTTTTTTTTCCTTTGATATTTAATAAGTATTTTTTCCATTTTTCCAGTAATAATAACATTTTTGACATTTTTCTAATAATCCCGTTCATTCCTAAAAGTGCAATTTCACGTTGATCTGATAAAGCTCACTTGTCCTGAGACAGCATACATGTATCTTTATCAGGTCAATGTGCTATAATGCAATTAATATAGGGGGTGACTGAAAAATGGGTATCTTGAGCTATTTTTAGAATTTGTGAGGGACTCAACCCCCAGTTCGAATTAGCCATGTTAAACGAGTGCATTACGAAAATACGACTATACAAATACATTGCAAACTTTACCGCAGGAAAAACGAAAATTTTAAGATGAATAATTGTGATATTTTTCTTAATTCTGCTCAAAATAAAGATAATAATAATAATAATAATAATAATAATAATAATAATAATAATAATAATAATAATAATAATAATCATCGACCTTATTTATAGAGGGTAACACATTTAGTAAATTAGTACTAATCTTCCATGTGGCCCTCTTTTCCTGGGCAGGAACCAGTACAAAGCAATGTGGATAAAGTTTCTTGCTTAAGGAAACTACACTTGCCGCCCGTGGGGTTTGAACCCGGTACCTCTCGATCCCGAGGCCGATACTTTACCACTGCACCACAGCGCTCCACAGTGTGAGATTGTGGGTACACGTTAGAACCGCCTCATCGGGGCGGTTCTAACGCCTCATCGAGGCGGTTCTAACGAGTACCCACATTCTATATTTTAGAGCAGAAATAAAAAAAAATAAGGTAAACCCCTGTAAACCCCGGTTTTAGTGTATAAAAGTGGGGTTCAAGGGGGTAAAAATTATATAGGCGTGTTTTCGTGATATTTTGGTTTGATTTGAGGTTTAACGTTCCCCGTCAACATTGTATAGGTCATTTTGGAGACGTTGCTTCCATTTTTTTTTTTGGGGGGGGAGGGGGATTTGTACCCGACATTGAGATGAAATGACATCTCAAGCCCTGTGTCGCCCAGTGAAACCAATAGGGTTTATAAGCATGGACGGTCCGACTCGCGCCGCTTGGGCTGTTTACCAGTACACGTGTGAGGTCGGTTTCAGCTCTGCGTGGAAGCATCATGCAGCCCATCTACATTCACATGATTCACACAATGATGATGATTAATATCATTTTGGTTATTATTATAATTAATATTAATTATTGTTGCTGTTGTTGTTGTTAGTGTTATTAATGTTATTATTATTATTATTATTATTATTATTATTATTATTATTATTATGGCTGATGATGTCATGATGATGATAATGATTATTTTTATTATTAATATTATTATTATTATTATTATTATTATTATTATTATTATGTCAGAGTCACAAAGGGAGGCTACAAGATGAACGGACGAGGAACGTTGGTTGTATTGTTGGTTTTCGTGTTGATTGTATATACGGTCGAATCAGGAAAGGAGAAGAAGGAGAAGAAGGAAAAGAGGGCGAAGAAGGCGAAGAAGGAGAAAGGTGCCCGTGGAAACAAGGGGCAGTTCGGCGAATTAGAAACCCAATTTTCAGATCTGAAAATACAGATTCAGAACCTAAATGACAGTAAGGCATTGCCAGTTCCTTCACGCTTAATTCTTATCCTCGGCCCCGCCCATCGGGGCTTGAAGAAATAGATGGGCTGCATGATGCTTCCACGCAGAGCTGAAATCCGACCGCACACGAGTACTGGTAAACCGCTTAGAGGATCTCTAAGTCTGCCCAGGCAAAGCGGTGCGAGTCGGACCGTCCAGGCTTATTAACCCAATTGGTTTCATTGGGCGACAGGGCTTGAGATGTCATTTCATCTCAATGCCGGGTAAAAGTCCACCAAAGTTGGAAGCAACGTCTCCAAAATGACCTATACAGTGTTGACGGGGACGATAAGCCTCAAATCAAACAAACAAACAAACAAACAAATAATTCTTATTCCGCTGAATCAGGCTAACTACAGTGAAATTCCGCTATTAAGACCACCTAAAATTAAGACCACATGTAATTCTGCTTTAAAAAAGCTTATTGTAGAAGGGCGACGTTATTAATTCTTCGTATTTTCTGCACAGTGTCCTCTGGTCAGGGACCACCCGTTGGGACTGTTTAAAAGTGGTCTTAAAGACCACTTTTGAACAGTCCCAAAGGTGGTCTTAATGTAACTTTACTGTATTTAATTTGCCATGACGATAACATGTCCGCGCGATACAGTGCATTCTTTCATATCTCAAAAACAGTTAATTTTCTCATGAAAATTCGTGATATTTTTCTTATTTCTATATACTTAAAACATAGGTAGTGGCTGCTCGTTAGAGCAGCCTCATTGAGGCCGTTCTAACGAGTACCCACAACCTATGTCTTTGAGCAGAAATAAGAAAAACTATGTAAAAACAAACATTGTTTGTTTGTTTGATTTGAGGTTTAACGTCCCCGTCAACACAGTATAGGTCATTTTGGAGACGTTGCTTCCAATTGTGTGGGACTTTTACCCGACATTGAGATGAAATGACATCTCAAGACCTATCGCCCAATGAAACCGGTAGAGTTTATAAGCATGGACGGGCCGACTCACACCGCGGTTCCTGGACAGGCTTAGATCCTCTATGCGGTTTACCAGTACTAGTGTGCGGACGGTTTCAGCTCTGCGTGGGAGCATCATGCAGCCCATCTATTTCTTCAAGCCCCGATGGGCGGGGCGGTTTTATACCGGTTAGTTTCATTTTTTTTTGTGAGTTTTACGGCCCAGTCAACACCATTTAGGATATTTTTGAGCCGGTCAGGTTACCTATCCACACTTTTCCTTGGCAGGCTTATACGTAAGCGGTTGACAAGTACAGTGCACATTCTTTCGCCAGAATGCAATTACATGTATCTTTACACCAAATACAGTCGAACTTCGATGGCTCGAACTCGCCGGGACCGCCGAAAAAAGTTCGAGCCATCGGTAGTTCGAGCCATTGGAGTCCAACTCGGCAAGATCCATCTTTGTGTACTATGATTTTTTTATCATAGCTGCGACGATTTTTTTGACTTCCGGTACATTTATCGGTCATAATTTAAGAGTGAATGATGAGCCGTATTTTTGGCCCGTATTATGATACTGATCACGCACCTGCGTGACTTGATCGATAAAATTGGAATTTTAAAAAAGTAATTAGTCCGAGCCATCGGTGGGATTTTACATAGAAAATGCACTCTAGGGACCCGGCTTAGAGTTCGAGGGTTCGAGCCATCGTGGTTCGAGCCAAGGGTGGTGTGTTAAGTTAAAATGAATAGGGATTTTGCCGGGACTGAAAAGTCAGTTCGACCCAAACGTGGTGTTCGAGCCTACCGAGTTCGACCCATCGAAGTTCGACTGTATGAGCAGAAAATGCATGATTTTATTCAGAACTTAAATCATTTAAATGATGAAATAGCTTCTCAAGAATCCATTAACTAAAGCTGCATAGTATGATTCATAATAGCAATAATTACTAATTTGAACACAGAAACAGTTTATTATTCTTAGTTTGTCCCGATTCTCACTTTTTTTCGCAAGGACAATTCCAGAAGGTAGAATTCTCCTTTTGCAAAGCCTCGGTTCCAAGCGGCCTGTGGATCTCTTGGATATAGAGTCCATGTTAATCATAAAAATCTTATTATCACACATATGTGTGTGTAGTATTCGAATGACCATGTGTATATCAAGCATTTCACTGTTTAAATGGAGAATCTTATGCATGTGCCCAGCAGGCACATGACGTAATAGTAATGTCACATCAACGTTGTTGCAGCTTCATGACGTTTATGTAACGTCGTATCAACGTCGGTGCAACGTCTTGACGTTGCACCGACGTTGATTTGAGGTTGCCCTAGCGACGTGTGCCTGCTGGGTGCTCATGTTTTATTGAATTTCAAAAAACATGAACACGAATGCAAGATTCTATTTACCATATGCCATTTAATTCTCGATTTATAACAAAAATTGCAATATTCCGACATAAGTAATCGCGACATCGTTGGTGTAACGTTACGTGGCGTATCTGCCGGCCCCAGTAACTCAGTCGTTGCGACTGATGATCAGGAGGACCCTGGGTCGGCAACATTCTTTCGTAGAGATAGATCATGAAAAGTAGAAGTAAAACAAAGATCAGGAATCGATACAATTAACTTACTCCACCCATCAAAGACACCAAAGGGAAAGAAACACAAACATTAAGCGACCAGACCATAATGGAAACCTAAACAAAGGAAGGCCATAAGGACAGTTACTTTCCCACAAAATGGCCATATGGCCATCCAAAATAAAAAGACACAAGTGATACACACAGTAAGTAACAAACAACAACATAAATAAACCGCCACAGAAGAACCGCCTTGAAACGGTCAGTGGAAACCAGATTTCCACATGGGGGGGGGGGGGGGGGGGGGGGGCTTAAATCGATTTTACGTGGCCACAATCCTCGCCCTTACTTCCGTCGCGATTTAGACAAATAATTTGTTCAGTCCGCATGAAGGCCTCCTAACTCATCAGTGCAACATCTCCGTGAACACAAAAAATCAAAGAACCACAGAGGTGAGACAACGGTGAGGACTCGACAGCAAGAAACCACTGAAATGCTGGAGCAAAAGAAAATCAACAGTAAGACTCTTTTCTTCGATTATCTCTCCCTTCTGCTGATTCAAGAAGGACAGTTGTCAGTTTCTTGCGAAAGAATGTGCACTGTACTGGTTTACAGCCTGCGTATAAGGCCTGCCCAGAAAAATGTGGATTGGAAAACTTACCGGCTCAAAAAAGACCCATCTAGTGTTGAATGGACCGTTAAACTCCAATACAAACAAAACAAACGGGGCGTATCTAGCCAATTTGTATATTTAACCCACTAGGGGATAACTGAATTTATCATATGACGTCGCGTATGAGAGTGTAATAACGTCATGTATTATTTTCGATAATCCACTAGTGGATTAAATATGCAAATTAGCTAGATACGTCCCGTAACGTTACATGTACGACGTCCTTAACGACGGCGCGTTTACTAATGACGGAATATTGATATTTTTGTGAACATTAGTGACTAAAATGAGTTTTAAATGTCATATGATAAATAAAATCTTTCATTCGTGCTCATGTATTATTGCATTTATTAAACTCGTTGAGGAAAAGGGATAAAACGCTCGACAAAGCCTCGCATTTTATCCCTTTTCCTCAACTCGTTTAATAAACTCAATAATACATGAACACTTATGTAAGATAGTCCATTTATTACATGTTGTAATTTCAGTCTCATGATAAGAAAAAACAACCATCTTAACCGCATAAAAACGCAACTAGTATTTCTTCATAAACATATGCCGTGAGTACTTGTTGGGCTCGCCTCGATTCTAGCAAGAACCAACAGCTTTTCACCTTATTTGCATTATCTGCTGGTTCCTAGTCTGAAGGTTATCAGTGTCGGAAAAACGGGTAACCAGACCCCCTGACCTTGAAAGGTCAGGGTGTGTCTGGTTACCTGTTTTCCTATATTGGCATTGTGCAAGCTGGGAGCCGGCAAATACTTATCTCTGTTTCCTCTTTTTATCTGCCACTATGGTCTGCTTTAAAAATTTAATATCTCTGAAACCTCGCAAAAAAGCGCAATGGATACTATTACACCTCTGGACACAAAACCGTTCAAACTCCTATGAAATAACTTTCAATGAATCTCTTCGCATCAAGCTAGTTTGAAAAGCAAATGTCATTCATCAAAGAATTCTAAAACTAGATCAAGCAATTGATTGGTCTCATTTTGTAAAGCACTTTCTGATTGATATTTGAGATGTACGTTGATTGGACAGTGCAGGAGTCAGCAATGAAATGTACACCACCTTGTGTTTTGAATTTATTTCTGTCTGGCAGTTGATTGATAGGATGTACGGATATATTGAATGACGTTTCAAGTCAGAATGAAATGAAGCTCATCAAAGTTTGAACGCTTTTGTGTCCACAGGTGTATAATGTTATTAATCAAGTAATTTCGTATTGGCCCAGGTACAGGTCCGAGGTCTGCTGCATTGGCCCGAGGCCGAATGCCGAGGGCCAATGCAGCTGGCCGAGGACTTGTAACTGGGACAATGCGAAATAACTTGATTTATAACATGTAATAGACACCATTAAATAGAGGATCTTACATGAGTGTTCATGTATTATTGAATTTATTACACGAGTTGAGGAAAGTGGATAAAATGCGAGGCTTTGTCGAGCATTTTGTCCCTTTTCCTCAACTCGTTAAATAAATTCAATAATACATGAGCACAAATGCAAACTTCTATTTATCATATGGCACTTCAAACGTATTTTATTCACGATAGTTTTATTAAAAGTGTCACTATTCCGCCATAAGTAAACGCGACGTCGTTAAGCGGGCGTCTTACATGTAACGTTGCGGGGCGTATCTAAATAATTTGAATATTTAATCCACTAGTGGAATATCGAATTTATTACATGACGTTATTACACTCTCAAACGCGACATGATTATTGATTTTTAACCTCAGTGTTTAACGCATAACCTCCGAACAAAACAGGATAGTCAATAAATAATAAATTTTATTATTTTTTTTTTCTCTTTCTTTTTTATTTTTTATTTTTTTTTTCAATTGTGCAGGGCTCGACAGGCAGGAGCAAATCTTAGACATGATGGAAGGAGAGTCCGGAAACCAGTCTATGCCACAGATAGCATCAACATGTGGTTGTAAGTATCAATGACTTTCAAAGGCTCAAACACATTTGTGAGTGAGTGAGTTTTAGTTTTACGTCCCACCAACAGCTAAGGTCATACGGAGACGGGACCTCGGTTTAAAGACTCATCCGAAAGTCTGGAGAAGCCCGGGATCGATCCTGCGACCCCTGGTTTACAAGGCGAGTAGCGTAACCACTGCACCACGGAGGCTTCTAAAACACATTTGTGACGGCATATAAAATAAACAAGAGGTCCATAATGGTCCTAAATCGCTCAACTGAAATATAATGTACAAATGAAATGTTAGATAATATGACAGGGAGTTGAGAAGTGGAGCAATTTTAGATGCCTGTGACCCAAAGAAAATTCCTGTGAAATAATTTCATAATCCATACAATAATTAAGGAGAATAAGACGTTTAAAAGAGTTTGTTTTTTCTATTTTAGCGGCGATTGTGTTCATCTAAGCAGGACGGTTAAGAAAATTTGTTGAGGGTTATGTAAGGAAGATTCTTGTAAAATTATTTCAAAATTCTTCCATTGGTTAAGGAGTAGAAATCTTTAAAGGGGAATGGGAACACCTAGCACATTTTACGCCATTTTTCAAGGGGCGACAACTTTCGGGACTTCCTGTACGCTTTTCTGTAAGCACTGTCAGCGGACCGGAACCATTTAGGCAATCTTGGGAGAGGCTCACCCAGGGAACATTTCTATACAATTATTCCAAAATCAGTCCACCGGTTTAGGAGGAGATGTCATTTTAGTAAATTGTTGACAGACGACGGAGTGCTCACGACGGACATCGAGCGGTCACAAAAGCTTACCATATCACTACGTGACAGATGAGCTAAAATTGTTTGGTGTCAGAATCCAATACAGGGTTCTGTTGAAGATTCCTTTCGAACCACCTCTTGGACCATGAAAATTGGCTCGAGACACGGTGGCATAATCTGATATAGGGATAATGAGCATGTACACATATTTCTTGCACACCAGACAAGGAAATCCGTGATTTTACCCTGGGATAGACATTTATGTTCTGACCCTGGTGTTCCGACCCAGGCAACTAACATAAATGCGCTTCAATTCTATTCAACTGCCAGAACTATTCCGCATTACTTTCATTTTTTAACAATATACATGTGCGAGCTGTCAAAACTAACCGGCAAAACAGTGGATGAATATCATGAATATTGATAAAAAAAAAATGAAAAGTATAGTGCCCAAAAAATGAAACGTTAAAATAAATAAAAAGGAAATGTTTGGGAGGTGTTGTGCAAGAAAAAAATCCAATATCGGGTTCTGTTGTAGATGGACGTTTCCAACCCTCGGGACGACCGTGCTGAGAGGAACCTCGGCATAGCCTCGGTTCCGCTCAGCACGGTCATCCCTCGGGTTGGAAACGCCCATCTACAACAGAACCCCACATCAGATTCTTATATTCTTGATACGTGTATATAAAGGATATTTATTTTTTTGAGGTGAATACCAAAAATATTGCATCGATTGTTTTGAAAACATTAGTGAAAATGCTGATGTTTTCAACACACGACAGGAAATATTTTTGGTATTAATCGAAAAAAAAGTATTTTTTCTTCTTATTTTATGCGGGATTTACAAGGCCGAAAAGGAAGCCCGGGCTGCTAATGTGAAATTAACATGGTCATTTTTTTTTCAAAAGTGGAAATATCATATATATCACCGCCTATTAAGAATAGAGGAGCGTGATAGCTCAGTGGTTAGTGCACTTGCCTCTGATGCTAAAGGCTCCCGATTCGATCCCCGGAGGCGGTGATTATTTCCGTGTCCGAACACACGCCATTGGCATCATTTGCAGGGATGAATGCCAAAAAGTGCACCGTCCTTCGGATCGGGGCGTTAACTGGTGGCCCCCTGTGCAGGAACAGTCATCTCCTGTGCAGGTTAAAGACCCCTGCCGTAAATACATGGTTACTGTGTAGGCTTTCAATCCTGGGACCTGGAGTGTATGTAATGTACACCTGTGAGTAATGGTTGTTAAAATTCCTATGGTTATAATAATACTCATGATAATATCAGCAGCATCATCATCATCATCAAATATTTTCAGGTCATCATCATCATAAATTATTTTCAGGTCAGACCGGAAGCGTTATCTTCCAATCATCTAAAAGATCGGAAGTACAGGGGATCAACTTCACAACGCCATTTTCTCAAGCACCCGCTATAATAACTAGTATTTCCAGCCTGGGAATTGCGACAAGTGGCAGTCACCTGTCCTACAGCGTTGAAGTAAAACAGGTGACACCAGATGGCGCCTCGCTCTGTCTTTCAACGTGGGCGAGAAGTATAAGGGCAAAAGTGGTTTGGTTTGCATGTCCGGTCTGGTAGCATTAATGTCATCATTTGAGCACGCCTGTGTAATGACACGTTGAGTTTCATAAACACGGTTGGAATATAACTGACATTTTTTTAAAGGAAGACAACGTTCGAGATATTCTGAACTCAGATTCAGTGGAAAGGCCGGTCCACTGTTTATTCATAACATGCCAATCACAACAATTGTCGTCTGCTTTGACGTCTGCTGGTAACCTAAAAAGTCTTTTTGCAATCAGTGTGGAACCACATCAGACTGCTCCTATAGAAGCAGTCTGATCAGGGTCCACACTGTTCACACTGTTAACCTTCAGATCGGACTGTTCCTCTATGAGCAGTCTGACCAGGGTCCACACTGTTCACACTGTTAACCTCAATATCCGACTGTTCCTCTATGAGCAGTCTGACCAGGGTCCACACTGTTTGCCTTTATGCAAAAAAATGAATTTGAAACGTTTTCAACAAGTCGTAGCAGATGACATGAGCATGTGCCATTTTTCTGATGTAGTTTTTGTAGAATCTTAAGGGTCAAGGAAATAAGTTTTTAATATTGATAACACACCCGTGCAACAAAGTGTATCATTTTCACATTTTCATTTTTTCTGATGAAACAGTATGATATCTCACCCGTGCAACATAGTGCATTTTCAACATCTCCAACATGGCTACCTTTCTGATAAAAATCCGTGGTATTTTTCTTATAAATGCTCAAAACATAGGTTATGTGTGCTCGTTAGAACCTCTTCAATGAGGCGGTTCTGTCTTGGGCTGTGAAATAAGAAAAATAATGTATACATGTACCCACTTAAATCCCGATTTTTATCGCACATGCTTGAAGCCTGGCCCGAATTAGGAGTGTGGTTTTCCGTCCGTTCGTCCGTTTGTCAAGTCGACATCATTTGAGACCACCCTAACTTTCACCCTACTGTTAAGAGTCCATTTCTCAAGGCGCGACAAGTACCTTTGACGGAATTCTTGTCTCTATATAAAGTGGGGGTTTGTGGGTTGTTTATTTCATGGACTTGTCCACGTCAGGTCCTCGTTTTGTTTTTGTTTGTTTGTATTGGAGTTTAACGGCCCAGCCAACACTTTTTTGTCATTTTTGAGCGTGTCAGTTTATCTATCCACACGTTTCCTGGGCAGGCTTATACGTAAGCGATTAACAAGTACAGCGCCCATTCTTTCACCAGAAACTGACAACTGCCCTTCTTAAATCAGGCATCACGAACACACGCCTATATAATTTTGACCCCCTTGAACCCCACTTTTATATAGTAAAACTGGGGTTTACAGGGGTAAACCTTATATTCTTATTTCTGCTCTAAAACATAGATTGTGGGTACTCGTTAGAGCCGCCTCGATGAGGCTCTAAAACATAGATTGTGGGTACTCGTTAGAACCGCCTCGATGAGGCGGTTCTAACGAGTACCCACAATCTATATTTTGAGCAGAAATAAGAAAAATATTACACATTTGCATCTTAAAATTTTCATTTTTTTCGGCGATAAAGGTAGCAGTATATTTGTATAGGCGTGTTTTCGTAATAATTGTTGTTTCCTTTAAATTCTCCCAACCTTTCGCAATTATTAGAAGAAATCCCCAACATTTATTAGATCACTATAACTTCTTTTGTTTACATGTATATAACCATGTGTCGACTGATAAACTATCGAAAGTATACAGTTTATTATTTTGAGTTAATAAGTGGCTCTAACGAGCACCGACAACCAATTTTTTCATCACGAAAACACGACTATATAAGTTTGACCCCCTTGAACCCAACTTTTATACAGTAAAACTTGGGTTTGGAGGGGTAAATATTATTTTTCTTATTTCTGCTCTAAAATATAGATTGTGGATCGAGACGGTTCTAACGTGTAGCCATAATCTATATTTTGAGCAGAAATAACAAAAATATCACACATTTTCATCTTAAAATTTTCAATTTTTCGGCGATAAAGGTGGCAATGTATTTGTATAGGCGTGTTTTCGTAATAAATGTTGTTTCCTTTAAATTCTCCCAACCTTTCGCAATTGTTAGAAGAAATCCCCAACATTTATTAGAACACTATAACTTCTTTTGTGCACATGTACTGTCCGTCGAGGAATAGTTGACAGTGACGTCACGAGTTGTTTTTGTTCTGAACAATGCAAAGCTTATGGGGCTAACGGTAAAATAGCTCAAATAGTCAGCTACGTCACTGCCAGCTATTTGTTGGCGAACTATATATAAGCATGTGTCAACTGATAAACTATCGAAAGTATACAGTTTATTTATTTTGAGTCAATAAGTGGCTCTAACGAGCACCGACAACCTATGTTTTTCATCACGAAAACACGCCTGTATAATTTTGACCCCACTGAACCCAACTTTTATACAGTAACTTTTTCCCAGTTCTGTGGTGAATTCCTTGCTTCCAAAGGATAACCCTTTCTAGAACATATTTAACGTCACTACAACTGTTGTCTGGGAATGTGTGGCGGCTGTAAAAAGTCTCCCTGCCTTACATCATAGTCTAGTTTATATGTTCTTGTCCTTTGGGATCATAGATTCCATTGTAGAATTTTTGAAAATACTTGAGGGTCACTGATGAGGCCTAAATGGCCGAAACTAGCTAGTCTGGCCCAGAAAACATGTACAGTCCATGTTTTCCAGTTTTGTGGTGAATTCCTTGCTTCCAAAGGATAACCCTTTCTAGAACATGTTTATACAGTAAAACTGGAGTTTGGAGGAGTAAATCTTATTTTTCTTATTTCTGCTCTAAAATATAGATTGTGGATCGAGACGGTTCTAACGTGTATCCATAATCTATATTTTGAGCAGAAATAAGAAAAATATCACAATTTTTCATATTAAAATTTTCATTTTTTCAACGGTTAACATCACGAAAACACGCCTTTATAATTTTAACCCCCTTGAACCCCACTTTTATATAGTAAAACTAGGGTTTCCATGGGTATACCTTATTTTTCTTATTTCTGCTCTAAAATATAGATTGTGGGTACTCGTTAGAACCGCCTCGATGAGGCGGTTCTAACGAGTGCCCACAATCTATATTTTGAGCAGAAATACGAAAAAATCACAATTGTTCATCTTAAAATGTTCATGTTTTCGGCGATAAAGGTGGCAATGTATTTGTATAGGTGTGTGTGGGTAATTAAATTCACAAGTATTTGTATAGGCGTGTTTTCGCAATGGTACACTAATAAGGAAAATAATTAAAACACCCGTAAACCCCACTTTTCCCTATAGACAGTGGAATTAAGTGGGGTATTCGTTGCACTTGCTATGGTGATGTTTGTTTTTCATTTGAGCCCCCTCAAGCGATTTTGGTACTTATCGCCTATGCGAGCAGCGAAGGTTCAGGCGAGCCTGCGCATCCACGCAGTCTCGCCAGAACCTTCGCTGCTCGCTCATATACAAGCAGTGAATCAGGATGAACCTTCAGACAGAAAGCCATATCCCTGGCCCCTGTTAATGGCTGGGCATGCGCAGTTATAATTTGTCATGACGGAATACTCGAAGACACAAATTCGCTTGGCGGGGCTCATTTGTTTTTTTGTTTGTTTGTTTGTTTGTTTGTTTGTTTATATTTGTAACATGCCTTCTTTCAGTAGAATTGTTTAGAGTGGAGCGTGGTAGCTCAGTGGTTAGTGCACTTGCCTCTCATGTTAAAGGCCCCCGGTTCGATTCCCGGCGGCGGTAAAAAAATGCGGTGTCCGAACATGCTCCAGTGATATCATTTGCAGGGGTGAATGCCACGAATCGGGACGTTAACTGGAGCCCCCCTGTGCAGGGATCATCCCCTGTGCAGGTTAATATCCCTACCGTAATTTCATGATTACTGTGTAGGCTTCCATACTGCAAATCTGGAGTGTATGTAATGTACACCTGCCGTAAATCCCCGCGAGGGCGTATGCAGTATTCAAGAAAGAAGAAAGAAAGAAAGAAAGAAAGAAAAAGAAAGAAAGAAAGAAAGAAAAGAAACGAAAGAATGAAAGAAAGAAAGAGTTTATTACAATTATATATATCATCTGATCATCACGAAAACACGCCTACATAATTCTAGCCCCCTCGAACCACATTTTTATATAGTAAAACTGGGGTTTTCAGGTGGGTACATCATTTTTTTATTTCCGCTCAAAAACATAGATTCTGGGTACCACAATTTATGCTTTGTGCAGAAATAACAAAACATCTCAATTTTTCTTCTGGAAATATTCGTGTTTTCGGCGTTAAAATTGACCATGTATTTGAATAGGCGTGTTTTCGTAAACGGTCACGCAATAGGGCGTAGACTTCCAGCAGAGTATTGTGGGTTCATTATGTTTACATGCATGTTTTTTTGTGGGATTATATAATATAAACGGCAATGTTGTTTTCTTTCGTTCTTTTTTGTGTGACGGTAAGGATGATAAGAACTATGATTTGTTTGTTTGAGTTGAGGTTTAACGTCCCCGCCAACACTGTATAGGTCATTTTGCAGACGTTGCTTCCAATTTTGGGGGACTTTTACCCGACATTGAGATGAAATGACATCTGAGCCCTGCCGCCCAATGAAACCAATAGGGTTTATAAGCATGGACGGGCCGACTCGCACCGCTTTGCCTGGGCAGGCTTAGAGCCTCTAAGCGGTTTACCAGTACTCAAGTGCGGGTCAGTTTCAGCTCTGCGTGGAAGCATCATGCAGCCCATCTATTTCTTCAAGCGCTGATGGGCGGACGCCGAATTAGGACTATGAAAATGTCTTTCTGGCACGTTGGCTAAAATTCATGGGTGTTTAGCATGATGACATATTTCTAGAAAAAAACATCCCATAATGTTCCAAATTAAATGGAGTGAGTGAGTGTTTGAGTTGTACGTCTCACCAACAGCTAAGGTCATACGGAGACGGGATCTCGGTTTAAAGACTCATCCGAAAGTCTGGAGAAGCCCGGGATCGATCCTGCGACCCCTGGTTTACACGGCGAGTAGCATAACCACTACACCACGGAGGCTTCCAAAATTAAATGGATAAATATAAAACATGCTTATTAAGGTATATAGTAATCACACATCTAGACTGCAATGCAAAATAAACTAAGATTTTCCAAATTGTCACCCAGCACTGTGCGTTGCAATTTAAGTTCAAAAAGCAAATACATTATGTAAAGCAAATTCAACAACTACAGTTTAAGACCAAATAATGGTCCTATAAGACCACTAGACGAAGATTTATTGTCCAAAATGAGGCAAAATCCCCTAAATTTTCAAACAAGGATACCGACAAGGCAGGAGCACTCACTCTTAAAATATTATCATTTTCAGTTGTTATGTACTCTCAAGTAGCAAAGACGAGGCATAATTTTCTTACTTTCTACAGTTTTAAGCACTTTTGTGAAAATTTCACCGAATACCACATGGTAAATTTCATCGCCATCTTGGATTTCAAGAAAATTCTTACCCTGGATTTTGTGAAATTCAAACCCCAAGTATTTCCCTGTCAGTCGAGATCGGATGATGACAGTTACATCTTGCAATTGCTTAATCAATGGCTTTGCAGAATCATCGACCTAATCTTCATGTCATTTTATTTCAGGTGTTTTAAACGTCTTTCAAAATATTGACTTCGGTTTGTTTACAATAGAGAAATCTGTCACGACCTCATCACTGTTTCAGCTGATTTGTGTTATTGCGCATGTATTAAAAAACGGGATAAAACTTGATGAATATCATACGATAATTACAATTTGATAAAGCTCTTTAAGTTCTGTTTTAGCAAAATGATTTACGACCACCTTTTTCGGCATTATGACTGGTTTTATGTTTTAATTTTTAGCGCATGTACCTTCCATTAAATGGTAATTCGGTTGTATCCGCTTTCTCTTGGACTGGTTTTCGGCACAAGAAAGCGTCATTGTCATAAAAGATTTCCAGGTCGAATCAAAGCAACCGGGATCCAGCAGAATATAAATGGCGAAAAAACCCACATGTAGCAGACAGAAGCAATAACATTTTCTTCGTATTTGTAAGTGTTTTTGGCATTGATCCTGAAATCAGTTTTGCGGTAATAGGGATATCATTTTAGTTTTTCGAATTCCACACCGGTAGCCATGTCACACACTATGGGTTTTGGAAATGAAGATGGAAACCGCGTATTTAGCAGTGTAAACAGAAAATGAAGATTTGTTGTCACGTGACAAATTTTATGAAAATAAAAAGCAACATTAAAACAGATAAAAACAGCATTTATCGATATTTTGTGCAGACCGGAATATTTTTTATTTTAACTGTTTCTGGAAAAGTTCCTTTGAAAATTAGCCACGGTTCTTGAACAAGGTAATTTATTATTATGTATGGTGGTTGCATTGTGTCATGGTAAACTTATTTTTCTACTGATAATGTGATCGGTCTGTCATCTTTGACCATTACTCGCAGCAGATTTGCAGGTGTACATTAGTAACATTACATACACTCCAGGGTTGCAGGATGAAAGCGTACACAGTCATGTAATTACAGTAGGGATTTTTTAACCTGCACGGGGGGGGGGTCTTGCTTAGAGGGCTTCCAGTTAACATTCCGATCCGAAGGACTATGCACTATGTGGCATTCATCCCTGCTAATGATGCCAGTGGAGCAATGGACACGAAAATTACTGCTTTTGGGGATCAAACAAGGGATGGGGTTTCTTGCACCAGAGGCCACATCCTAATTCCTTAGGATGGGGGACGTTAACTTTTT
Source organism: Lucinisca nassula (assembly GCA_963580285.1). NCBI lineage: Eukaryota > Metazoa > Mollusca > Bivalvia > Lucinida > Lucinidae > Lucinisca > Lucinisca nassula. The sequence continues at coordinate 57,250,325 of OY757027.1, forward strand.
CTGAGCTGGCTTGTACATAAGCTGTTAATCAGTGCAAATTAATTTTATGTAAGAAAATGACAACTGCCCTTCTTGAATCGGATGAAGTGATAGAATGAGAGTAGAAAAAAATTCAAAGTCAGTCTCCATGAAAATTTGTTTCTGATCCACAGGATAAAGTCAGTAACAGTGTGGAAACTCACATTACATAAAAGAAGGAGAGCAAAATGCAGCATCTGATCAGGGCCTACACTGTGTGCATGAAGTTCAGCCATTTTTTAAATACATTTTGAAGAGAAACACAACCTGGCATTCCAAAATTTAAAAAAAATAGACTTGCACTATTATATAAAGTGGAACACAGGCACTTGTTTCATAGAGGAAACAAAAATCTACCCTCTACCTTGAGAAGGTAGAGGGTAGATTATTTTTCTCTATGAAACAAGTCCATGTGAAGTGGAAGATTCGATTTTGTGCACAATAGGTAAAGAATGAAAACAGTACATTTTTTACTCTCCAGTGGTTGGGGCCCCGGTGATCGAGGCTTGGAGTAATACATCAGACTGCATTGTGCTTCCACGCAGAGCTGATGCTGACCACACATTGGGCGAGTACTGGTATACCACTTAGAAGAACAAAGCCTGCACAGGCAAAGTGGTGTAAGTCGAACCCTCCAATGAATAGAACATTTTGGTTTCATTGGATGGCAGGGCTTGAGATGTCATTTCATCTCAAATGTCGGGTAAACTCCCAGAAAATTGGAAACATCATCGCCAAAATAACCTCAATAGTGCGGGTGGGGCATTAAACCGCAGTTCAAACAAACTCTCAAGAGGTTATGACCAATTCAGACCACAGTAAATAGAAGGAACTACTTTTTTTTGTTTACATGTTTTCACTATGTGCTCAAGAGCAGCCATGTTTCTTCAACTTCAAGTGCATGGAGGTGGCAAGATGAAAATTTGGTAAATTTTGTAATTGGAAAAATTTTTTGAAAACCATTGGTAGGTTTTGTTAGGAGAGGTTATACAAAGACTGATTTGTGCTAAACTGAAACATTGGATGAAATGACAGCTCTGCAGTGACGTTTGAAATTTGACAATTTTCATCCTTATTGTTTTTGCCTTTTGAAAACTAAATGTTAGTAGCAATAGAGCTAGATAAAGCCAAACTGTTATGCTTTCATGGAATTAATCACCAAAAAATTCATGTTAGTCATAATTTCTTTTTAAAACAATTTTCATCTTCACACTTGTCAAATTTTCAATACAGGTTGTCAGCCAGTTTGTATAGTCCTTAAAAAATGTATTTTTGAAGTTGGAAGAAGAAAATAAAAATTATTTTGTTTTTTGTAAGAAAATTACCTTTCAAAATGGTCCATTTTTGAACGTCTGTTTCTCCATTGTCCTTCCTTAGAAACATACCATTTGTGCACCAAAATATATTTTAGTGTGTGTACTAGCAACGACGAGACGTGATTTTTCCAAAAACTGGCATTATAAAATTACATCCATGCCGATAGGACCCCTATCAACATGTAAAGTTCACTATACATTGTCCTCCATGTACACAGTATGACGCACAGATTAATTTAACACTCGGGTAAATCAGCGTAGTGATAATAATAATTCTGTCAAATGGTTATTATGGCTTTTGGACAAAACTAACAATTTTCCCTTCTTGTATCTATTCTATAGTCTTTCAAAACGTAGTGAGACATGACTGCACTTTTAATTTTGGACTAGTCCGTGTTTTAGGTAAATCGCCTTCAGTTGGGATTTGACATTTATTAGCCGAAACTACGTAGTATGACCCATCGTCTTTCTTATGAATGTTTTCATTGCTCTTAAAGGAACTCATTTTTTATTTTTTATTTGCCACGCTTGAACGTTGAACTCTCAAAGGCCGTTGATAAACTATATGCATAATAATATTAACCCAAATTAACGGATCATGGTCTGGGCATAAAAATATTCAGAATAAAATCCGTTTTGCAGGATATTCTTACCCACGGTTAGCATGTTTATACACCTGATTTACCTCTATGACTACAGTAATGGCTGTCAATATGAGCATTCGGTGGGTGTTTAAAAGGTCGGATATAATGTTATTATGGCAGTTTTTGGAAGCTATTTCAAGAAAGGCAGTTGTCAGTTTCTGAAGAAAGAAAGGGCACTGTACTGGCTAACCGCTTAAAACTATTTTAGGTCATTTTTGAGCCGGTCAGTTTTACCTATCCACACTTTTCCTGGGCAGGCTTATATACAGTACGTAAGCGGTTAACCAGTACAGTGCACATTCTTTCTACAGAAACTGACAACTGTCCTTCTTGAATCAGCGGAAGGGAGAGAATGACCTTAGAAAAAGATTTCATAATCAATCTCCACGAAAGAATGTTGCCGACCCAGGCAGGTATCGAACCCGCGTCCTCCTGATCACCAATCAGACGCGCATCCGACTGAGATACCGAGGCCGGCCTACGGGAGTAGACGTTTTGAAGTTCTTCCAATTTAAATAGAAGTCTGCGTCTGCTTAGGAATCCCTTGGTATGGTCAGTTTGGACCCTAGAGGCATGGTCAGCAGGATTTATGCAGGTGGCCAGGTATGCAGGTTTTTGTTTGATTTGAGGTTTAACGTCCCCGTCAACACTGTAAAGGTCATTTTGGAGACGTTGCTTCCAATTTTGTGGGACTTTTACCCAACATTGAGATAAAATGACATCTCAAGCCCTGTCGCCTAATGACACCAATAGGGTTTATTAGCATGGACGGTCCACCTCGCACCGCGGTTCCTGGACAGGCTTAGTTCCTCTAAGCGGTTTACCAGTACTAGTGTGCGGCCGGATTTAGCTCTGCGTGGAAGCATCATGCAGCCCATATATTTATTCAAGCCCCTATGGGCGGGGGCCATCAGGTATGCAGGTTGCATCATACTAAATATCTGACCTTTGGGCCTAATGGTTTCGGAGAGGACGATTTTCGAAGTTTGTTCCATTATACGTCTTTGGGAGCTAATGAGCCAGGGGCATGATCAACTTGGACCCAAGGGGCATGGTTGGCGGGATTTACTTAACATTGTTTACCGCCCCCGCCCATCGGGGCTTGAAGAAATAGATGGGCTACATGATGCTTCCACGCAGAGCTGAAACCGTCCGTACACTTGTACTGGTAAACCGCTTAGAGGATCTAAGCCTGTCCAGGAACCGCGGTGCGAGTCGGTCTGTCCATGCTTATAAACCCCAATGGTTTCATTGCGCCACAGGGCTTGAGATGTCATTTCATCACAATGTCGGGTAAAAGACCCACAAAATTGGAAGCAACGTCTCCAAAATGACCTATACTATGTTGACGGGGACATTAAACCTCGAATCAAACAAACAAACAAAACTTAACATTGTTTCATACTAAATATCTATTCGCCCCCGCCCATAGGGGCTTGAAGAAATATATGGGCTGCACGATGCTTCCACGCAGAGCTGAATCTGGCCCGCACACTAGTACTGGTAAACCGCTTAGAGGATCTAAGCCTGTCCAGGAACCGCGGTGCGAGGTGGACCGTCCATGCTTATAAACCCTATTGGTTTCATTGGACGACAGGGCTTGAGATGTCATTTCATCTCAATGTTGGGTATAAGTCCCACAAAATTGGAAGCAACGTCTCCAAAATGACCTTTACAGTGTTGAAGGGGACGTTAAACCTCAAATCAAACAAATATCTAAACTCTGAGTCTTATGGTTTCAGAGAAGGTTTTTGTAATTTGACAGAAATTATGTAGGTGACTTTTTTAAGTTTTTCCAATCATAAGTCCGTGTGTGCTTAGGAATCCTTTGGTACGGTAAGTTTGAACCCTAGAGGCATGGTCATACTAAATATCAAAACTCTGGGCCTTACGGTTTCAGATAACAATTTTGAAGTTTGTCAGGAAATATGTAAGCGTCTTTTTGAAGTTCTTCCAATTATAAGCCGAATCCCCTGGTATGGTCAGTTTGGACCCAAGAGGCATGGTCGGCAGGATTTATGCAGGTGGCCAGGTATGCAGGTTGCTTCATACTAAATATTTATGGTTTCGGAGAGGAAGATTTTTGAAGTTTACTCCATTATACATCTATGGGAGCTAATGAGCCCCGGGGCGTGACCAACTTGGGCCCAAGGGGCATGTTTGCCGGGATTTACTTAACGTTGCTTCAAACTAAGTATCCAGGCTCTTGGCCTGGGCCTTATGTTTGCAGAGATGAAGATTGTTTAAGTTTTTCCACTATAAGTCCATGGGAGCTAATGAGCCCCGGGGCGTGGCCGACTTCGAACGTAGGGGCATTGTTGGCAGCATTTATGTAGGTGACCACCTGAAGTTGCTACAAACTTAATATCTACTTGTAGCCATAAGCTTATACATTCAGGGAAGATTTTTTTCTCCATTATAAATCTGTTGGAGCTAATGAGGCCCGCGGCGTGGCCTATTTGGACCCAAGGGGCATGGGCTTGCAGGATTTATGTAGGTAGCCACTTAACGTTGCTACACGCTAAACCTCTAAGCTCTGGGTCTTATGGTTTCAGAGAAGAAGATTTTTGAAGATTATCCGATTAAAAGTCTATGGGAGCTACTGAGCCCCAGGGCGTGGCCAAATTGGTTCCTTGGGGCATGTTTGGCAGAATTTATGTAATGGACCACTTTATATTGCTACATAATACACAGAAGAAGGTTTTTAAGGTTTTCTCTTTTTTTTCATTATAAGTCTATGGGACTAATGAGGCCCGGGGCATAACCAATTTGGATCCTAGGGGCAAGGCTGGCAGGGTTTATGTAGGTGACTGGTACACGTTGCAACATACTAAATATCTAAGCTCCGGGCCTAATGTTTGAAGATTTTTTCCCATAAAAAGGCTATGGGAGCTACTGAACCCCGGGGCGTATAGATTCAGAGAAGAAAATTTTTGACATGTTGTTTCCATTATAAGTCTATGGGGTAGCGAGGCCTATCTGGAACCCAGAGGCATGACTTGTAGGATTGATGTGGGTGACGACTTTACGTTGCTACATACTACATGTAATATCTAAACACTGTGCCTAATGGTTTCAGAGAAGATGTTTGAAGTTGTTCCCATTATAAATCTATGAGAGCTAATGAGCACTGGGGTGTGGCCAACTAGGACCCGAGGGGCATGGTTGGCAATATTTATATAGGTGACTACTAAACGTTGCTTCATACTAGATCGCCCGCTATAACACGGTTTCAATACGGATCCCAAAATGATTAGATTATACAGAAAAATGACCATAAATGGTCCTTTTTCTATATAATCTAAACATGTTTGCTTGAATATAACACGGTTGTTGCTTTGGGCGACATTGAAGAGGCTGTGTTTGGTGTTATAAAGAGGCTGTGGTGTATTTTGTTCGCTCAGAAAGAATCTGAAAGAGGTCTACCCAAGGAACATTTATGCAAAATAAGAATGGAATCCAATAAGCGATTTTGGAAGAATAGGTTTTTAAAAGATTTTTTTTTTTATTTATGTGTTCTGTTGCCATACATATAGCAGCCAGAATCATGTATGTATCAAAATTCTTTGAAGGAATTTAGAAGAGGAGTATGTAAGGAACATTCCTTTGAAGTTTGGTTACAATCAGCCAAGGAGTTTGGGAAAAAATCTTAAAAGAAAAAAAAATAACGCTCGTAAGCACGACGGACACAGAGCCGCAAGCCTTCGGTCAGTGGATCAAACGAAGTGTAAATCTATGTGTAGCCTTACTCCGTGACGGGGGCACATTATGATAATACACACGTGAAACATAGCGCATTTTTCACAACTCCAAAATTGCTACTTTTCTGAAGAAATAAAAACGTTATCTTTTTTTTATTTATACTGCAAACATAGGTTGTGGGTGCTCGTTAGAATCGCCTCAATGAGGCGGTTCTAACGAGTACACACAATCTATGTCTTGGAGCAGAAATAAGAAAAATAATATATACCCCCGTGAACTCTAGTTTTCTCTATATAAAGTGGGGTTAAGGGTGGTGTTCATTTCACGGACTTGTTCACGTGATGATAAAAACAGTGTAGGATGTGCTCATCAACGTTTTGAAACCATTCTTCAAACATGCATTACGATAAGAAACCCGTGCGGCATAGTGCATTTTTTTCACATCTCCAAAATGGCCACTTTTCTGACGAAAATCGATGATATTTTCCTTATTGATAAAGCAAACAAAGGTTGTGGGTGCTCGTTAGAACCGCCTCAATGAGGCGGTTCTAACGAGTACCCACAACCTATGTCTAGGAGCAGAAATAAGGAAAATAATTTAGACCCCTGTAAACCCCTGTTTTCTCTGTATAAAGTGGGGTGTAAGGGGGTGTTCATTTCACAGACTTGTTAGCGTGATCAGGTCATCACGAAAACATGCCTATATAATTTTGACCCCCTTGAACCCCACTTTTATGTAGTAAAACTGGGATTTACAGGCTTATACCTTGTTTTTCTTATTTCTGCTCTAAAATATAGATTTTGGGTACTCTTTAGAACCGACTTATCCAACGAGTACCCATAGAAATAAGAAAAAATATAACACCTTTTCATCTTAAAAAATTTCGTTTTTTCGGCATTAAGTTTACAATGTATTTATATAGGCGTGTTTTTTGTAAGCATAACAGACAATAGCAAGGTCCATTAATGACGAATAACCTGAAAACTGTGGATATATACTATAGGAAAATTCCTATATTAAGACCACCTTTGGGGCTGTTCAAAAGTGGTCTTTAAGACCAGTTTTGAACAGTCCCAAAAGTGGTCTCTGACCAGAGGACACTGTATGCAGAAAACACAAAGAAAGAATTTCTGCAAAGGTTGTCTAATAGCGGAATTTCACTGTATATAAATATTCGTGTCTGTCATTTAGCCATTTTTGTTTCGCATTACGATAACACATCCGTGTGATAATGTGCATTTTTCATATCTCAAAAACAGGCAATTTTTCTGATGAAAATTTGTGACATTTTTCTTATATATACGCCAAACATAGGTTTTGGGTGCTCGTTAGAACCGCCTCATTGAGGCGGTTCTAACGAGTACCCACAACCTATGTCTTGGAGCATAAATAAGGACAATAATGTTCACCCCCGTAAACCCCAGTTTTCACAATATAAATTGGGGTTTAGGGGGTCTTTATTTCACGGACTTGTTCACGTGATGGTTTGTAAACACACTTTAGCTACATATTTGTAGTAAATCAAAGTCTAACGATAAATTAAAATACGGCATCGTTTGTTTGAATAATTATGCCCCATTATTATACAGGGCGAAATTTTAATTTCAACGATCCCAGCATTTCAGGAGTCTAACTGTTGGTTTTCTTTTGCTCCAGCATTTTAGTGGTTTCTTGCTGTCTGTCAAGTCCTCGCCGGTGTTTCATCTCTGTGGTGTTCACGGAGATGTTGCACTGATGGGTTAGGCGGCCTTCATGCGGACTGAACTAATTATTTGTCTAAATCCCGACGGAACTAAGGGCGAGGATTGTGGCCACGTAAAATCTATTTAAGCCCCCCCCCCCCTCACCCCATCCGAGTGAAATTCATTTCACTGACCGTCCAAAGGCGGTTCTTCTGTCGTGGTTTATTTTTGTTATGGCTTGTCTTTGAGTGTGAGTATCGCTTATATTATTTTGTTTTGGATAGCCAATTGGCCATTTTGTGGGAAAGTAACTATCCTTTTGACTTTCCGCTAGTGATGTTTTCATTAGGGTCTAGTTGTTTCATGTTTGTGTTTCTTTCCCTTGGTGTCTCTGATGGGAGCTGTGGGTTAATTGTATCGATTCTTGACCATTGCCTTAATTTCTATTTAATCCGTGACGGGGGCATTAAACAGTGTAGGATGCGCTCATCAACGTTTTGAAACCAATTCCCAAACACTGGTCACCATAAAAACATGCCTATATAATTATTACCCCCCTTGAACCCCACTTTTATACAGTAAAACTGGGGTTTGGTTTACAGGCGTTTACTTTGATTTTCTTATTTCAACTCTAAAATATAGATTGTGGGCGGTTCTAACGAGTACCCACAATCTATATTTTGAACAGAAATAAGAAAAATACCACAATTTTTCATTTGAAAATTTTCTTCTTTTTTTTTTGTGGTAAAATTTACAATGTATTTGTATAGGCATGTTTTCGTAATGGTTTCAGTCTTGTATGGCTTTATAATTAGGAATGAATTTCGATTTTGTGGAAAACTCAGGCGAATCACTCATAAACTACATGAAACCACATGAAGCTACATGCAGCTTTGTTTGATTTGAGGTTTAACGGCCCTCTCAACACTGTATAGATCATTTTGGAGACGTAACTTCCAATTTTGTGGGATTTGAGATGAAATAACATCTCAAGCCCTGTCGCCCAATGAAACCAATAGGGTTTGTAAGCATAGACGGTCCGACTCACACCGCTTTGCCTGGGCAGGCTTAGATCCTTTAAGCGGTCGGTTTCAGCTCTGCGTGGAAGCATCATGCAGCCCATCTATTTCCCCAAGCCCCTATGGGCGGGGGCCGAAACTACACGAAGCTTGAAGGGCTTTAAGCTAAGTTTATGAGTGTTTCGCCGGAGTTTACACACCGACAAAATCAACAAAAATGATAAGTCATTCCTTATCATCGAAATGTTAAAACGCCACAAACGTGGTAAATTTTTGGAATGAACTTACCAACCATCACGAGCCGGTCTCGGTAGCTCAGTCGGATGCGTGTCTGACTGGTGATAAGGAGAACGCGGGTTCGATACCAGCCGGGGTCGGCAACAATCTTTCGCGGATATTGATTGTGAACTCTTTTCTACGGTCATTCTCTCCCTTCCGCTGATTCAAGAAGGACAGTAGTCTTTGTTTGTTTCTTTGATTTGTGGTTTAATGTCCCCGCCAACACTGTATAGGTCATTTTGGAGACGTTGCTCCCAATTTTGAGGGACTTTCACCCGACATTGAGATGGAATGACATCTCAAGCCCTGTCGCCCAATGAAATCAATAGGGTCTGACTCGCACCGCTTTGCCTGGGCAGACTTAGATCCTTTAAACGGTTTACCAGTACTCGTGTGCGGTCAGATTCAGTTCTGCGTGGAAGCATCGTGCAGCCAATCTATTTCTTCAAGCCCCGATGGGCGGGGCCCGGAAGGGCAGTTGTCAGTTTCTGGCGAAAGAATGTGCACTGTTCTAGTAACCGCTAACGAACAAGCCTGCCCAGGAAAAGTTCGGAAAGGTAAACTTACCGGCTCAATAATGACCTTAAATAGTGTTGACTGGGCCGTTAAACTCCAATACAAACAGACAAAAATATGCCTACGTATATGACTCTGACCCACATGAACCCCACTTTTAAATAGTAACACATACGTATACAGGGGTAAACCTTGTTTTTCGTATTTCTGCTCTAAAATATAGATTGTGGGTACTCGTTAGAACGGCCTCGATGAGGCGTTTCTAACGAGTACCCACAATCTATATTTTTGAGCAGATTCGTATTTCTGCTCTAAAATATAGATTGTGGGTTACTCGTTAGAACGGCGTCGGTGAGGCGTTTCTAACGAGTACCCACAATCTATATTTTTTAGCAGAAATAAGAAAAATATCACCATTTTTCTTCTTTCAATTTCCGTTTATTCTCGGACCCATCAATACCGATATTGATTGGTCCGAGGTTTATTATGGTAGAGTTTACAATGTGGCATAGGCGTGTTTGACGCTCGATTATTCTGGAGGGCAATCGTCCCTCAGGGTACTTAAACATTGATACACTGACATGTCCAAAATCGATTTTTGAATTTTATAGTGCGACTGAAACAGACAATTATTCGTATGACTCCGTGGCGCAACGGTAGCGCGTCTGACTCCAGATCAGAAGGTTGCGTGTTCGAATCACGTCGGGGTCAAATTAATTTTAGTTGTTTTTTTGTTGTTTTTTTCACGATTTTTTTCTTTTCTTTTTTTTTTTTTTTTGCTTCAAAATCTACCTTTCTTATGTTATTGTCAATAATTTACGGAACCCGGGAAGTGCGGAACCCGGGAAGGGACATGATTTTTTATTTTTATTATGTTGTGCGAACAAGATAATATCTTGAGCGGACAAGATATTATCTTGTTCGGACAACATATTATCTTGTGCGGACAAGATATTATCTTGTCCGCACAACATATTATCTTGTGCGAACAAGATAATATCTTGTCCGCACAAGATAATATCTTGTCCGCACAACATATTATCTTGTTTGCACAACATATATCTTGGGAAGTTGTGCGAACAAGATATTATCTTGTGCGGACAAGATATTATCTTGTTCGGACAACATATTATCTTGTGGGCACAAGATATTATCTTGTGCGGACAAGATAATATCTTGTGCGCACAAGATATTATCTTGTCCGAACAAGATAATATCTTGTCTGCACAAGATCTATGTTGTGCAGACAAGATATTATCTTGTGCGGACAAGATAATATCTTGTTCGCACAACTTAATATCTTGTGCGGACAAGATAATATCTTGTCTGCACAAGATAATATGTTGTCCGCACAAGATAATATCTTGTCCGCACAAGATAATATGTTGTCCGAACAAGATAATATCTTGTCCGCACAAGATATTATCTTGTGCGCACAACTTATAAAATAAAAAAAAATCATGTCCCTTCCCGGGTTCCGTAGTGCGGGGACATGATTTTTTTATTTTTATTATGTTGTGCGAACAAGATAATATCTTGAGCGGACAAGATATTATCTTGTTCGGACAAGATATTATCTTGTGCGGACAAGATATTATCTTGTGCGGACAAGATATGATCTTGTTCGCACAACATATTATCTTGTTTGCACAACATAGACCTTGGGAAGTTGTGCGGACAAGATATTATCTTGTGCGGACAAGATATTATCTTGTGCGGACAAGATAATATCTTGTGCGAACAAGATAATATCTTGTGCGCACAAGATCTATGTTGTGCAGACAAGATATTATCTTGTGCGGACAAGATAATATCTTGTTCGCACAACTTAATATCTTGTGCGGACAAGATAATATCTTGTCTGCACAAGATAATATGTTGTTCGCACAAGATAATATCTTGTGCGGACAAGATATTATCTTGTGCGGACAAAATAATATCTTGTCCGCACAAGATAATATGTTGTTTGCACAAGATAATATCTTGTCCGCACAAGATATTATCTTGTGCGCACAACTTATAAAATAAAAAAAAATCATGTCCCTTCCCGGGTTCCGTAATAATTAACCAATTCACGTAGTGTTTTCATTAAACCAATATTGCTGTGACTGTGTGTATTAAATAGTCACGTCGGGGTCAAATTAATTTTAGTTGTTCTTTTTTTTTTTTCACGTTTATTTTTTATTTATTTTTTTTTTTTTTTTTTTGCTTCAAAATCTACCTTTCTTATGTTATTGTCAATAATGAACCAATTCACGTAGTGTTTTCATTAAACCAATATTGCTGTGACTGTGTGTATTAAATAGTCTATCTTTGAAGGACATTAACCCATTTAGTAGCAGAAACCCCAAAACGGGTACCCATGCAAACAGTGCAGGCCCAGATCAGACGCCGCAGAACGCGGCGTCTGATCAGGGCCTCCACTGTTTGCTAAAAGTTCAGTCATTGTCCAAATAATTTTTGATGAAAACACAACCTGACACCCCTAAAGTTTGAAATGAATTCCTCATATATATAAGATTCCATTTGGTACATAAAGGTTTAATCATACCGCCAGACCAGGATGCATAATAGAAATAACATCACGTGAACAAGTTCGTGAAATGAAACCCCCCTTAAACCCCACTTTATATAGAGAAAACTAGGGTTTAAGGGGATATACACTATTTTTCTTATTTTTGCTCCAATACATAGGTTGTGGGTACTCGATAGAACCGCCTCAATGAGGCGGTTCTAACGAGCACCCATAACCTGTGTTTGCAGAAAAAAAAAAAAAAAAAAAAAAATATCGCGGATTTTCATCATGGCAGAAAAATAGCCACTTCGAAAATGTCAGAAAATGCGCTATATTGAATGGTTTTCGTAATGATTTAGATATATACGTATGTACACATTAGAATCGGTCACCGAGATGATTCTAATGATTACACACAAAATACATTTAAATAAAAAGATCTCCACAAATTGCATCACAAAAACACGCCTATACAAATACATAGTAAATTTTACCGCCAAAAAAAGGAAAATTTTCGCCGAAAAAAAAGGAAAAATTTTAAAATGAAATATCGTGATAAAATTAACTTATCGAGGCGGTTCTAACGAGTACCCACAATCTTTATTTTAGAGCAGAAATAAGAAAAATAATGTTTACCCCTGTAAACCCCAGGTTTTCTATATAAAAATGTGGTTCGAGGGGGGGGGGGGGGGGTCAAATTTTTATAGGCGTGTTTTCGTGATGAAACAAGGATGCATGATAGAAATTATTAAGATATATATTTGTGTGTTATATAACAATAGGTACGTATGTTCACATAAAAATCACTCACCGAGGCGATTCTAATGAGTACACACAAAATACTTTCAAATAAAAAGATCTCCACAAATTGCATTACGAAAACACGCCTATACAAATATATTGTAAACTTTACCGCCAACAAAGAGAAAATTTTGCCGAAAAAAAAGGAAAATTTTAAGATCAAAAATTGTGATAATTTTTTTCTTATTTTTGCCCAAAGTACATGTATAGATTGTGGTACACGGTAGAACCGCCTCATTGAGGCGGTTCTAATGAGTAGCCACAATCTATATTTTACAGAAGAAATAAGAAAATAAGGTTTACCAAGGTATAAAGCACAGTTGGTTCAGAGCAGTCAGAATTACGTCGCTAGGGCACGACGTTGCACCGACGTGGATGTGACGTTGCATAAACGTCGTGACGTTGTACCAACCTGATGTGACGTCACAATTACGCCATGTGCCTGCTGGGATATAGGCATGTTTCCGTGATTGCCCACGACGGAATGATTATTCACCCGACATTGAGATGAAATGACATCTCAAGATGAAATCAATAGGGTTTATAAGCATGGACGGCGGCCCCCGCCCATCGGGTCTTGAAGAAATGGATGGGCTGCATGATGCTTCCACGCAGAGCTAAAACCGACCGCACACGAGTACTGGTAAATCGCTCAGAGGATCTAAGCCTGCCCAGGCAAAGCGATGAGAGTCGGACCGTCCATGCTTTTAAACCCTATTGGTTTCATTGGGCGACAGGGCTTAAGATGTCATTTAATCGGGTAAAAGTCCCACAAAATTGGAAGCAACGCCTCCGAAAAGACCTATACAGTGATGACAGGGACGTTAAACCTCAAATTAAACAAACAAACAACCGCTTTGCCCGGGCAGGCTAAGATCCTCTAAGGGGTCTTGCAGTACTCGTGTGCGGGTCGGTTTCAGCTCTGCGTGGAAGCATCAAGCAGCCCGTCTATTTCTTCAATCCCCGGTAGGCGGAGGCCGTCTGCCATCTCTGAAAGGAACCCAGGCGAAAAAACGTCAAGTCGTTAAATTAAGTTTATTTGACACCTTACATTTGTGTTTTCAATAGTTTCCCATCTTTAATCGAACAATGTTGACGTCACTTCACACAAACAATGACGTGAGGCGCAGGTTTCAAACGTGCTCTTTGACGCCACGTTATATTACTACATGTTACTGTGTGAACAAGTTCTGAGATTCTTGCTCATGTAATTAATTGACCGAAGTATAAAACTTTAATTCAACCAATCAAATCGCTCGAAATGTTCAAAATTATGGAGAATTGGAATAACATGGAAAACCATCACAATAACATGTCCGTGTCATGAACACCTCTGTAAAGCCCAATTTATAAACAGACAACTGGGGTTAGCAGGGATATAAACTATAAGAATCTTACATGGGTGTGAGGGGTGGATGGTAAAATCCGTCCCGAGGGTCTATGTCCGGCATCACGAGGCTTGCCTGAGCGTGGGTTTTTAATACTGCAGTCACTGTGTTTGCCGACGTCCGCCATATTGTTATGACACTACAGCGATGTTTAGTGACGCCACGTAACGTGCTGTGACGTCAAACTTTACGACGGCGCATATGAGGTCGTTTTCAACCAGTGTATTTATCAAACACGCGAGAATATTCGATTTTGGGTAAGAACTCAGAATATGTTCGTTTTGGAGAAGTAAAAGGGCACCGTAAGGTTACATCGTAATGAAAAATAGACAAAACTCAAGTAAAATTTTCGCTCATCCCTTATTATTATGAAACTTCTTTTTTTTTTTTTTTTTTTGGAAAATACAGTTTCTAAGATTTTCGCGCGAACAGTAAGTCCGACTAAAAAGCGAACAAAGTCTCAATATTAGGTGAAATGTCACTTATGACATGCTCCACAGGTGAGCCTACAGAGCTGGACTAAGTCTGGGTCAGCGCACGTGAAATATTGAAACAGATGCTCTTTGCATTTCTGACCAACCAAATCTGTACACACTGGTGGGGAAACAGTTGGACCTGAAATGAAATCAAAGCACTGACATGACTGATTGGTCGATTGTCTCTGGGTGTAGGCCGGAAAAAATAGTCCTGAACTGAGACTTACACGGTTTCCTTCAACCCTCAAAATATTTCGAGCAAACAGTGTACACCCTGATCAGACGCCGCGTCGTGCGGCGTCTGATCTGGGTCTACACTGTCTGCAAATGCACCAGTGCAGGATCCCTGTCCAGATCCACTTCTGTTGCCTCCACTTCCAGATTGCCTCCACTTCTATTTTTTTATAGCTAACCAACCCTATTTACACAGCGCCCTTACGTCACAGGGGCTATACTCAGCGATAGACATGTGGATAACAGTAGGGGGAAGCTTCTGCATTTGATAACTTCAGGTCGATTAATAAACAATCGACCGAAAAAGTGCCGGATTTTACCGATAATTAGGAAAACACACACATGTGAAATATACATAGGACCCTACACGAGTGGTCATTTCAAATGCAGTTTATTAAACGAACCTCTAGCGAGTTTTAAAATCAATCATATGAAGTGACTAACAGTGTAAAATTCTTTTTACCATATAACAATTTTAAATCTGATTTAATCGAAGAATTTAAATACTTATTACGATAACACACCTGTACGACCGTGATGGTGCATATTTCTCATCTCCAAAATAGCTACTTTTCTGAATATTCCTGATATTTTTCTTATAAATACTGCAAACATGGGTCGTGGGTGCTCGTTAGAACCGCCTCATTGAGGCGGTTCTAACGAGTACCCACAACCTATGTCTTGGAGTAAAAGTAAGAAAAATAATGTATACCCCGGTAAACCCCCGTTTTCTCAATATAAAGAGGGTATATAGGGGGGGGGGGGGTCTTCATTTCACGGACTAGTTCATGTGATGAAACATAGGGCTGTCTCCAATGGCATCATGGCTCAGTAACCATTTGTTACCACACGTTGTAGTCTTATCATTTTAAATTTAACAATTCTGATTCTCTATGTCGCCACAATGCCCACCCCCAACCCCCACCCCATCAAGTTTAAACTTAATCCGACTTTCGATTCGGCAGATGTTGTTTGAAGAGTTTCAATATGGCCGCCATGTCAGCCATCTTTGATATTAGACTGGAAGGAATTGAGAATTCTGAATCACCATGTCGCCCTGATCCAAGCAGGCACACGTCGCTAGGGCAACGTCAAATCAACGTCGGTGCAACGTCTTGACGTAGATGTGACGTTACATAAACGTCATGATGTTGTAGCGACGTCGATGTGACGTCATAATTACGACATGTGCCAGCTGTGATGGCTCTCATCAAGTTTCAGCTCAATCCGACTTCCGTTATGGAAGAAGATGTCCTTTAATGAATTTCAAGTTTTGTCCACCTGAGGCCATCTTGGCTGTCGGATCGAAATGGTTTTAGCCATTCTAAATCTCCATGTCGCCTAATTATGCCTCCCATCAAGTTTCAGCTCAATGCGATCTTTTTTTTTTTTTTTTTTTGATTCTGGTTTTACGGCCTTCAAGAGTATATTATATCTAGCCGAACGTTAATCAGAGGTGAGCGAAAACCGGGGTACCCGGAGAAAAACCACCTGACCATCCGTTGCAGAACTTGGCGTCTCACGCGATCTTAAGTTTTGGGGGAGTTGTTATCTATTGAATTTCCAGGTGGACACCATGACGCCCTCTTAGATACCGAAACAGGACGAGTTCAGAAAATCTGAACCTCCATGTCACCCCAATGTCTCCAATCAGGTTTCATCTCAATTTCAAGTTCGCCACCTGTGGCAATTCTGAATCTCTATTTCGTCCTGATGCATCCATCAGGTTTCAGTCCAAATAGACCTTTGATTCAGGAGGAGATGCCGTTTAAAGAATTTCAAGATGGCCGCCATGGCGTCTATCTTGCGTGTCGTAACGGAACGATTTTAGCAAATATGAATCTTCATGTCGCCCTGAGGCTTCTCATCAAGTTTCAGCTCGATCTGACTTTTGGTTCGGGAGGAAATGTCGTTTGAAGAATTTTAAGATGACCACCAATACCGCCATTTTGGACATTGGAACGGAGCCATTTTAGCAAATCTAAATCTCCATGCCGCTCCAATGCCGCATGTCGCAGCGATGCTTACCATTAAGTTTCAGCTCGATCCGACCTTTGGTTCGGGAGGAGATGTCGCTTGAAGAATTTCAAGGTGGTCGCCATGGCGGCCATCCTGGATATCGGAACGGAAAGATTAAAGCAAATTTGAGTCTCCATATCACCCCGATGCCTCCTATCAAGGTTAAGTTCGATCAGACATTTGGTTCGGCAGGAGATGTCGCTTCAAAAATTCGCTTGTAGAATATCAAGATGGTCCATAGCGGCCATCTTGGAAAAAGGGACCGAACAGTTTCAGTTTTAGCAAATCTGATTCTTCATCTTCCCCCCCCCCGACACACACACACCCTCCCCCCCCCCCCCTCCCCAACCCACCCCCCCCCCACCCCCACCCCACCAATCATTTGCAGATGGCCACCTGTGCAACCATCTTGGATAACGAACGGACCATTTTCTGCAAATCTGAATCTCTATGTCATCGAAAACCTCCTATCAAGTTTCAACTCAATCCGACCTTCAGTTCAGGGGTGGGGGGGGGGGGGGTCATCTAGGCCAAATAATATAAAACTGGCCTCGGTCTTTGTCGCTGACAGCCTTCCGACGTTCGGTTAGAATTGCAAAATGGTCCGATTTTTTTCTGAAAATCCACTGGACCAAATCTAGAGCGGATTATGTTCTACAATAGAATGTGATTGTTTATTATTTTTCCATTATGAAAACCCGCCTATACTAATACAGTGTAAATTTTTCGCCTATAAAAAATAAAATTTTAGGATGAAAAATTGTCATATTTTCCCTATTTCTGCTCAAAATATAGACTGTGGGTACCAACAATCTATATTTTTGAGCAGAAATAAGAAAAATAAGGTTTACCCCTGTAAACCACAGTTTTACTATATAAAAGTGGGGTTCAAGAGGGTCAAAATTATATAGGCGTTTTTTCGTGATGTCTGCATGCTTTTGAGAGTTTTCCATCGAAATAAAATTAAATCATAACGATAGAAACCAAAGCATGTACTTCCAAACAAGTAGCCCCCGCCTATCGTGGCTTGAAGAAATAGATGGGCTGCATGATGCTTCCACGCAGAGCTGAAACCGACCCGCACACGAGTACTGGCAATCCGCTTAGAGGATCTAAGCCATCCCAGGCAATGCGATGCGAGTCGGCCCTTCCAGTCTCATAAACCCTATTGGTTTCATTGGGCGGCAGGGCTTGAGATTTCATTTCATCTCAATGTCGGGTAAAACTCCCCCAAAATTGGAAGCAGCGTCTCCAAAAGGACCTTTACAGTGTTGACGGGGACGTTAAACCTCAAATCAAACAAAAACTTCCAAACAAGTCATGGCGGTTTCTGACGTCAGCTCATCCGGTCACATATACTTCTAATGCACCTTTTCGTGAGTTGTATTTAAAACGTCACATGGAAAATTCAACTGTCCCTAAGTCTCCATCGACCACGGCTAATGATCAATGAATCATTACCATACATGTCAAAAGTTGTTGTCGACCGTGCCAGTCGACAGCTGTATTTCTCGGTCGACAACGGTATGGAAAAAAACAAGTTGGCTGCTTTCAAAAAGCATCCAATAGGTTTGGTCTTGTCAGTCTACATTCTGATTTGAGGGTAACAGGACACTTCGGCCCCAAAACCACCTCGGCCCCTAGACACTTCGGCCCCTAGACACCTCGGCCCCAAAACCACCTCGGCCCCACATAAAATTGAAACCCTAGACGGGTCGGCCCCTGGACACCTCGGCCCCTAGACACGTCGGCCCCATATACCTAGACACTTCGGCCCCATATACCTAGACACTTCGGCCCCACTTTGCTTTTCACGGGACTTCCACTTAAATAGGAGATCGGGTTGGATGCCCGATGATTTTTTGTTTTATTATTTTTATTTGCTGATTTGATTATCTTGATAGGGGGCCACGAATATTTGAACCTATAGTATATATATTTATTTTATATTATAACGTTACTAAATAGAAAATCTATATGTCCATTTACAGTGTTTAAGAAGAATGGAAGAAACATTTAAAAATTCACCTTTTTTATTTCAATGTATGATTCTATTTGCATTGCGGCATGCTTTAGAGCAGGCTCTTTTTTCTACATTTCTGCTCTTTTGAATATCTATAGGTATTTTTATTATCCGAAATAATTCCACACCGCTAAAATGCTTTTTAAATTAATTTCTATAAGAACATGATACCTAATTATCCTTACTTATTGGATGGAAATCTGGATGGATCGGTGGATTGGGCCGTAAAACCAAAAAAAAAAAAAAAAAAAAAATATCTCTGTTTCGTCAATCATGGTGATGATGGGGGATAATCTTAAATTTCTTAACAAATTTATATATTTATTTATTAATTTATTTATTTATTGGCCTCGGTAGCTAAGTCGGATGCGCGTCTGACTGGTGATCAGGAGGACGCGGGTTCGATACCTACCGGGGTCGGCCACTTTATTTCGTAGAGATTGATTATGAAATCTTTTCTACTGTCATTCTATCCCTTCTGCTGATTCAAGAAGGGCAGTTGTCATTTTCTGGCGAAAACATGTGCACTGTTTTGGTTTACCGCTTACGTATAAGCCTGCCCAGGATAAGTGTGGATAGGTAAACTGACCGTCTCGAAAATGAAATAAAATAGTGTCGACTGGGCCGTTAAACTCCAATACAAAAAAAAACAATTTATTTATTTATTTATTAGGTAATTAACAGTGTTCAGGTTCGCTGAACTAGAACTTTCCTCGTAAGTAAACCAATTAATGTAATGTATGCATGCAAATCAAAAACTGCATGAAAAACGGTGCAGATCCGGTTCAGAAGGCACAAGCAATCTGATCAGGATATACACTGTTTGCAAAATTAAGAATTATCGTGTTGAGCAGGGTAAGGATTAATGAAATTCAGGTTAGCACACTATTTAGCAAAAAGTATTACAAGAACAATTAATTATTGACTTAAATTAGTAAAGTGTAAAGCTCAATAAACAACCAGGCGTTACTAATCCCTTTTCCCTAATAAAGAGATCCTTGATGATAAACAGATCATTGTTATCAATTTTCACACATTCTAGCTCATATTAAAGACGGACATTAACGAGTATATTGTATACTTTATTTATTAATTAGTCACAATTCTGATTATCAGCTACTCAAATTACTTGATACATGTATACTATATGTATTAGTGGCAACCAGTGTAGATCTGGATGTGCACTGTGTGCAAAGTCTTCACTGCTCGTATTTTTGTAGGAATTGCTCAGTATGTTTCCATTGTTATCAGTTTTCATACATTTAGAAATTCCTATTTGATTGTTATTTCTGCTCATATTTAAAGACGGGCAGAAACACGTATACTGTATAATTTATTTATCTGTTTGTTTATTTATTTATTTATTTATTTATTTATTTATTGCTGACTATCAGACCCTCAAATTACTTGATGCATGTATATTGTACTCATTTAAAATTCGCAAACTGAATGACGGTGTAGATCCAGATCAGATGGGTTTGGATGTGCACTGAGTGCAGTCTTCATGGCCATATTCTTGTAGAAAAGGCTCATTAACTATCAGTATCAAATATTCACAATTAGAGCAACCCGCGATGCTGACTCAAGGCGGGGCATTAGCTGTCCTTAAGAGTGTAGTCCAAGTTAACCTGAAAATGTCGTGTATGCGTTGTTATATTAATTATAAGCGTCTTATTGGTTATTTGTTATTTTTTATATGAAATAAAAATAGCAATAAAATAATTTGACCTTATTTCCTAACAACTCAATAGAAGATTCCGTAAAACCAAACTTATAACGAAAGGTTGATAAAAATTATATTTCTTACTTCTGCTCGAAAACAAAGATCTTTGATTCTGGTTCAACAATTCTCAAGGAGGTGGTTAATCGCACATACCTGTTAATTTATATGAAAGGGATCTAAGAAATGACTTGTTTGCATAAACACAGATTAATATTAAACTAGGTGTGATTAAAGGTTGTCACAGACGCATTCTGATCAGTCCTGCACATTGAGAGGGTTCTAACCAGTACACACAACCTGTGTCTTGGAGCAGAAATAAGAATTAAGAAAACAAATGCATTGTAACTTTACCGCCGAAAAAACGAACATTATAAGAGGAACAAGGTCAAGGTCACAGGTCAATTTTTTTTTCATGAATGCGAAGCTCTTGTCACAAGGAAGCTTCATGCCATATATAAATACTCTACTTCCAACGGTTCAAAAGTTATGACCAACGTTAAAGTTGTCCACGTACAAACCAACAAACCAACAAACCAACAAACCTACAAACCTACAAACAAACAAACAGACAGGGCAAAAACAATATATCCCCCGCTATCGCTACCGGGGACATAAAAATTGTGATATTTTATTATTTCTGCTCAAATAAGAAAAATAAGGTTTACCCCTGTAAACCCCAATTTTACTGTATATTCCATGCCCCGCCGCCGTCAACCGTGACGTTGACCTTGGGTGGGGTTCAAGGGGGGTCAAAATTACACATAATGAAAACACGCCTATACAAATACATTGAAAACTTTACCGCCGAAAAAAGAAACTTTTAAGATGAAAACTTGTGATATTTTTCTTGTTTCTGCTCAAAATATAGATTGTGGGCACTCGTAAGAACCGCCCCATCGAGGCGGTTCTAATGAGTACCCACAAATCTATATTTTAGAACAGAAATACAAAAAATAAGGTTTACCCCGTATACCCTAGTTTTACTATATAAAAGTGGGGTTCAAGGGGGGTCAAAATTATATAGGCGTGTTTTCGTGATGAAGGCGTGTCTTCGTGATGTAAATAATGTATGCCCCTATGAGCCCCAGTTTTCCCCATATAAATTGTGGTTGAGCGAAGTCCTCATTACACGGGCTTGTTAACATGATGTTTTGTTTCTTAGACTTGACGTTTAACGCCCAAATCAACACTATCTCGGTCATGTTGGAGACGTTGCCTCCAATTTTGTGGGAATTTTACCCGACATTGAGATGAAATGACATCTCAAGCCCTGCATCCCAATGAAAGCAATAGGTTTTATAAGTAAGAATGGTCCGACTCGCACCGCTTTTCCTGGCCAGGCTTAAAACCTCTAAGCGGTTTACCAGTACTCATGTCACAGGCTGTCGGTTTCTTGAAGTCCCGATGGGCGGGGCCGATTTTAACATGATATAAATGCCCATACCCTAACAGATATCAAAAGTTGGGCCGAGGTGTCTTTGGGGCCGAGATGTCTAGGGGCCGAGGTGACAGTGGGGCCGAGGTGTCTAGGGCCGAGATGACTAGGGCCGAGGTGTCTAGGTCCGACTTGGTTTTGGGCCGACCTGTCTAGGGGCCGAGGTGGCAGTGGGGCCGAAGTGTCTGGAAATCTATTTGAGCCAGCTGATATCATTATCCCACTTAGTGCATTTTTGAATACAAAAAAAAAAAACTTTAATACAAAACGTGTATATAAAGTTTCGGAGTCTGTGACCTTGGTATCAGGAGGGGTAGGTAGTGATGAGTATTCTGTGGTAAATTGTTCAACGCCATGACAAGTATAAACTAAATGTCACTTACATATGGTTTGCACATGTATAGCACAAAACTTAACCAAACGAAAATGTAAACCGAATTTTTCAAAGGGTCATAACTCTGTTAATATTTGGTGGCATATCTTCACATCTTAGCCTTACAACATACACAATTTAGGCTTGATGGGATGAAAACTGTATAGTAGGATTTATACGGAAACGAAAAAAAGTTTACGAACGGACGGACGGACACCAGCCCCGTAACTAAATACGACCGTTTTTTTTTTTTTTTTGTTATTGTTGTTTTTCAAACGGACATATGAAAAGATTTTTCCTAAGTCATCAGGCCTTCTGTAGGGCCTTGGTTATCTATTTCATTTGTTGTTAACGTCCCTGTAAACACTGTATGGGTCATTTTTGAGACATTGCTTCAAATGGTGTAGGACTTTTATTCAGTACTGAGATAAAACGGGCAGATAAAACTCCTTCTCAAGCCCTGTCACCCAATGAAACTAAATGGTTGAAATGCATGAACGGTCCGACTCGAGCCACTTTTCCTGGGCAGGCTTAGACTTTCTAGGCGATTTAACACTACTCATGTGCGGCCGGTATCAGCTCTGCGTGGAAGCATCATGCAGCCCAATCTATTTCTTCAATCCTCGATGGACGGGGGCCGATCAGACCTTGGGGCAATATATTGGACTGCATGAGCTGAAACCGACCGAACTTTGAAGTATTGCTGAACCGTCTAGGAAGATCTAAGCCTGCCCAGACAAAGTGCTGCGAATCAGACTGTATCTTAAACCTCGGCAGTTTCTTTTAGCGGTACCTCCACAAAAACCTGAATTTTGCTATCCTTTTGTATATCTTTCTGGATCATAATTTAATTGTAAAAAGAAACTGATTAGTAAAACGTCAAGTATTGAGTGGAAATAAAGAAGCTCTGTTACAACGCATAATGTAGTAATGTAGTAATTTCTTCATTTTGATTTTTTTACTACATTATGCGTTGGCATAGTCGACGCGAAATCAGACCTAGCAGAAGTAGGCATCTGATTAGGACCTACTCGGTTTGCCAAAATAAACAAAGAAAACAAAACTTCATACTCTTTAAATTTTGAAATGGACTTGCTCTATTAACAAGGTGGAAGATTCCATTTGTTGCCAAATGGCAAAAACCATGCAGACCCAGATCAGACGCAGCAGACGTAGGACTCTGATCAGGGCCTACATTTCATGCAAAAGGTCCAGGCATTTCCAAATAAATATCGAAGAAAACGCAACTTGATTCTCCGAGTTAATTAAACAAAATAAATGAAAATTTCAAAAATAATTAATTGAAAATTGGGCCGCTTATGTAAGTGAAAGAACATTGACTATTTCGGACATCTAGAATAAATGACGATAATGAGATGTTGTTTTAAACGGCTATCTTCATAGCCCCCCAGTTGCACCTGGGTGTCATAAAACTTTTGGTCAATAAACATCCTGCATTTTGACAGTCAACTTCAATCACGACACAGTACCTGTATTTTTACCCTTTACCCCCAGGCAAATGTAAATGGATAATTGACTAGTCCGCCAGATTTGTTATGTTCAAACTGAAAAAAAAATATCTGGAATAAGGAAAATTTGAAGAAATAGAAAAAAGAAACAAAAAAAAGAAGGATATGTGTGAAATAGTTACGCGGTACTGATTGGTTGCTTTTGGAACGCGAAGCAGTCTGTGAATGTGCACTATCTGCGTTTTCGACACTCATGTATGATTGGCTGGTCAACAATCGCGATTTACACGCAATATCGCGTTATTCTTAAAAGCAATTGATTGGCTAAAATGTCATTCGCAAGTGAAACGCGTGAATCATGAGTGCGAATCTCGCGCGTTACAAATGCGAAACAATTGCGTGTGCGCTGTAAAGTTCTTCTCAATCTTATCTGTAGCAGTAGGATAAAAGGACATTCATTTTTAGGTCGATTGTTAATCAATCGAGCCTCTGTAAGAAAGCGCAGTAGCTTTTCAATGTTGCAGTCTCTGTGGTAATCGCTAACTGATTCTTAAATGAACTATTGGTGTTTGCCATTAAAATTATACTGTTTTTGAAAGAGTCGTCTGCCCTTCAAGCATATTCATCTCCATTAACATTCCGAAAACACGGCTATTCAAATATATTGGACAGTTTTTTGATAAAAAATTCTGATATTTTTCATATTTCTGCTCCTGACACAGCATGTCGGAATTCGTTAGAACCGCCTCAGCGAGGCGGTTCTAACGAGTACCTACAGCCAATGCTTTGAGCAGGGGCTTCCATGGTCTAGTGGATAAGAGTACTGACTCTTAATGATTAGGTATCTCACCGCTGTGGTTCGAGCCTCGCTTGGGTTACGCGTCAGACGCCAAGTTCTGCCACGGAGGGGCCAGGTGGGTTTTCTCCGTGTACTTCCATTTTCGCCCAACTTTGATTAAAGGTCGGTTCGATATAAGTGAAAAAAATATTTAAAGGGCCGTAAAACCAAAAAATTATGTTTTTGAGGAGGAATAAGAAAAGTATTGTATAGCCCTGTAAACCCCAGTTACACTTCTATAAAAGTGGGATTTACTACAGCTGGTGTTAAATGGAATTTGTGGCGGCCGTAAAAAGTCTCCCTGCCCTTCATCATAGTGTAGTTTATATGTTCTCGTCCTTTGGGATCATTGATTCCATTGTGGAATCCTGAAAATATTTGAGGGTCACTGGTGAGGCCTAATTGGCCGAAACTAGCTAGTCTGGCCCAGAAAACATGTGTTTCCTGTAATTGCAGTATAGTATTGCATCATCGTTTAAGCTGATTGGTTGATCGCGTCACGTGCCCCTCCATGGAACAGCTACAATCTGGTCATTATACCCGGTTTGCCCGCCTCATGGCGACCAAACCAATAATTCTAAGATCAGAAGACGCACCATTAAATTCGGAGAAACGTGTGCATGCTTGCAGTCGTATGTGTGGGTTTACTCCGGCGCGCACATACCCATGTACGCATACCAGCATTAACGAATGGAGGCACAATAATACTTACGCACATAAACAAACAACCAGTTACATAGTACATATGCATGTGCGCGTATGCATAGAATGCATAGTAATATTATACATACCACACATATGACATAGTCTTGGACAGAAGGTGGTAGCCAGGTACAGATCTGAACACGCTATCTGTCTCGTATGTGGGTCCGAGCATAGGGTGTGGTCTTGACACAAATGCCCTTGTGTGGCTGGTAGCGTTGTTGTTGGGATAAGAAACGGTGTTGACGTAACTATAAAGAGATGGTTTCGGTGAATTCTCATAACGAAAACACGCCTACATAATTTTGACCCCCTTAAATACGTTCTAGAAAGGGTTATCCTTTGGAAGCAAGGACTACACCACAGAATTTGAAAATGTAGAGTGCACATGTTTTCTGGGCCAGACTAGCTAGTTTCGGCCAATTAGGCCTCACCAGTGACCCTCAAATATTTTCAGGATTCCACAATGGAATCAATGATCCCAAAGGACGAGAAAATATAAACTACACTATGATGAAGGACAGGGAGACTTTTTACGGCCGCCACAAATTCCATTTAACACCAGCTGTAGTAAATCCCACTTTTATAGAAGTGTAACTGGGGTTTACAGGGCTATACAATACTTTTCTTATTCCTCCTCAAAAACATAATTTTTTGGTTTTACGGCCCTTTAAATATTTTTTTTTCACTTATATCGAACCGACCTTTAATCAAAGTTGGGCGAAAATGGAAGTACACGGAGAAAACCCACCTGGCCCCTCCGTGGCAGAACTTGGCGTCTGACGCGTAACCCAAGCGAGGCTCGAACCACAGCGGTGAGAGACCTAATCATTAAGAGTCAGTACTCTTATCCACTAGACCATGGAAGCCCCTGCTCAAAGCATTGGCTGTAGGTACTCGTTAGAACCGCCTCGCTGAGGCGGTTCTAACGAATTCCGACATGCTGTGTCAGGAGCAGAAATATGAAAAATATCAGAATTTTTTATCAAAAAACTGTCCAATATATTTGAATAGCCGTGTTTTCGGAATGTTAAGGGAGATGAATATGCTTGAAGGGCAGACGACTCTTTCAAAAACAGTATAATTTTAATGGCAAACACCAATAGTTCATTTAAGAATCAGTTAGCGATTACCACAGAGACTGCAACATTGAAAAGCTACTGCGCTTTCTTACAGAGGCTCGATTGATTAACAATCGACCTAAAAATGAATGTCCTTTTATCCTACTGCTACAGATAAGATTGAGAAGAACTTTACAGCGCACACGCAATTGTTTTGCATTTGTAACGCGCGAGATTCGCACTCATGATTCACGCGTTTCACTTGCGAATGACATTTTAGCCAATCAATTGCTTTTAAGAATAACGCGATATTGCGTGTAAATCGCGATTGTTGACCAGCCAATCATACATGAGTGTCGAAAACGCAGATAGTGCACATTCACAGACTGCTTCGCGTTCCAAAAGCAACCAATCAGTACCGCGTAACTATTTCACACTTATCCTTCTTTTTTTTGTTTCTTTTTTCTATTTCTTCAAATTTTCCTTATTCCAGATATTTTTTTTTTCAGTTTGAACATAACAAATCTGGCGGACTAGTCAATTATCCATTTACATTTGCCTGGGGGTAAAGGGTAAAAATACAGGTACTGTGTCGTGATTGAAGTTGACTGTCAAAATGCAGGATGTTTATTGACCAAAAGTTTTATGACACCCAGGTGCGACTGGGGGGGGGGGGGGGTATGAAGATAGCCGTTTAAAACAACATCTCATTATCGTCATTTATTCTAGATGTCCGAAATAGTCAATGTTCTTTCACTTACATAAGCGGCCCAATTTTCAATTAATTATTTTTGAAATTTTCATTTATTTTGTTTAATTAACTCGGAGAATCAAGTTGCGTTTTCTTCGATATTTATTTGGAAGTGCCTGGACCTTTTGCATGAAATGTAGGCCCTGATCAGAGTCCTACGTCTGCTGCGTCTGATCTGGGTCTGCATGGTTTTTGCCATTTGGCAACAAATGGAATCTTCCACCTTGTTAATAGAGCAAGTCCATT
Source organism: Lucinisca nassula (assembly GCA_963580285.1). Classification (NCBI taxonomy): domain Eukaryota; kingdom Metazoa; phylum Mollusca; class Bivalvia; order Lucinida; family Lucinidae; genus Lucinisca; species Lucinisca nassula. Next base: position 57,277,556 of record OY757027.1, read on the forward strand.
TCAAAATTTAAAGAGTATGAAGTTTTGTTTTCTTTGTTTATTTTGGCAAACCGAGTAGGTCCTAATCAGATGCCTACTTCTGCTAGGTCTGATCTGGATCTGCACATTATTTTGCCATTTGGCCTCAACTGGGATCATTCACCTTGTAAAAAGCACAAGATCGTTTCAAAATTTAAGAGTGTGAGGGTGTGTTTTCTTCAATATTTATTTTGAAAATATCTGAAGCTTTTTGAAACAATGTAGGCCCTGATCAGGTGCCTATTTCTGTTGCGTATGATCTTGGTCTGCACAGTTTGCTAATTGGCGCCAAATGACATCTTTCACTTTGTAAATAGCACAAAACCATTTCGAAATTTATGAGTTTGAGGTTGTCTTTTCTTCAAAATTTCCGAAATAATTGATGTTCCGTCACTCACAGTAGCAGCTCATTTATTTAATTACTTATTGTTGTAATTTTCATTTATTTTGTTTTCATTAACACATTTGTTTTTACCAAATGGAATTTTCCACCTAACATACTTTTTTTCGAAATTTATTTGGGAAATAACTGAACATTTCGTTATCCCCTATAATCTAGGCCCTGATCAGACGCCTACTTCTGCTGCACCTGACCTGGGGCATTTTTACTATTACCATTTTTCCCATTTTTGTTCAAAATTTATTAAATTTGGAAAAAAATGCCTGAACTTTTTGCAAACGTTCTAGTTCCTGATCAGACGCTAATTCTGTTGCGTTTGATCTGGGTTTGCACTTTTTTGCCAGTTCATCACGTGAACAAGTCCGTGAAATACCCCTCCCCCCCCACAAACCCCACTTTATATAGAGAGAACTGGGGTTTAGGGGGTAAACATTATTTTCCTTATTTCTGCTCCTAGACATAGGAGGCGAGGCGGTTCTAACGAGCACCCAAAACCTATGTTTGGAGTGTAAATAAGAAAAATATTACACATTTCCATGAGAAAAATTACCTTTTTTGAGGTTTGAAAAATGCACTATATCACACGGATGTGTCATCGTAATGTGGCCCCAAATGGAATCTTCCACCTTGTAAATAGCACAAGACAAGTTCAAAATTGAAGAGAGTGAGGTTGTGTTGTTTTCAAAAATATTATGAAAATGTCTGAAGCTTTTGGAAGCAATGTAGGCCCTGATCAGACCCCTAGTTTTTCTGCGTCTGAACTGGGCCTGCATTGTTTGCCATTTGGCGCTAAACTTTATAAACTTTAAGAAATGTGCGTATTTCAGCCTTTACCTTTTCCTTATTTTTATTTATGTGCTTATATATTCATTTATTTGTCTTTGATCCAAATAGAGATTGTTGGAACTTCATTGCAAAAATACGCCTACACAAATCTATTGATTTTTTTTACCACCAACACTGAACATTTTCTGTTATTTTAATATTTCTGCACAAAACATAGGTTGTTGTACTCGTTAGAACCGACTCGACGAGGCGGTTCTGACGAGTACCCACAATCTATATTTTCTGCAGAAATAAGAAGAATATATACCCCCTTAAATTCCAATTTACTATTTAAAAGTGGGGATAAGCGGGGTCAAATATGTATAGGTGTGTTTCAAGATGTGTTAGAAACACCATAAACACCCATTAAATGGCGGTTCTGATGAGCGCCCCAAAACAAGTAAAATAGACGTGACTTGTAAACAAATATCCCAGGATAAACCATTACCCTCTTGGTTCCCTACACCATATGCTTCAGAATACCCCGAGTGTTTATTATCTCTAAACTGCCAGACATAAGGGTGTTATGCATTCCAAAATATGTCTTTAAATGTAAATATTATTGAGTGTGTTTATCCGAAGAAATCACTACTGATAAGAGAGGCAAATACCGCCATTAATTTGTGAATGAATAAAAAACAGTAAAATAAAGAATATTGGTCAAACATACGAGCTAAGAGGATTTTGATTGGTCTGTGCTCTTTCGCATTCACGCGGTTTATCTTCGCTTACCTGTCTTATTCTTATTGGTTGGAATTCTCTCGCAAGGAAACGCGTATTGAGTTAACCTAACGCGTTACGAATAATCACTTTCATTGGCTGATATTAAACGCGTTGCAATCGCGTATGAACGCGATGAACCGCGCATTGAAACCCGAAAATTTTACACGCACGCAATGCGCGTATGTCCCGCGGACAAAACGCAAAAACGGTTAGGTTCTTCTCGAGCTTATCTGTACCACGCGAACATATATCAGAAATTTCCATGATACGGCCCTTTTTTCTGTTGCGCTTCAGAGATCCCTTTTACCGACTGTCTCAGTGTTTAGAAAACAAATAGTAAATCATCAAACTGGACTTGCTAAAATGTAGGTAGGTAGGTAGGTAGGTAGGTAGGCATGTATGTAGGTAGGTAGGTAGGTAGGTAGGTAGGTAGGGTAGGTAGGTAGGTAGGTAGGTAGGTAGGTTGGTAGGTAGGTAGGTAGGTAGGTAGGTAGGTAGGTAGGTAGGTAGGTAGGTAGGTAGGTAGGTAGGTAGGTAGGTAGGTAGGTAGGTAGGTAGGTAGGTAGGTAGGTAGGTAGGTAAATAGATAGATAGATAGATAGATAGATAGATAGATAGATAGATAGATATATAGATAGATAGATAGATAGATAGATAGATAGATAGATAGATAGATAGATAGATAGATATGGGTCATTTTGCGACATTTCTATAAATCCCTCTCATTTTCAGCATTGGATTCGTTCTTTTGTTACCTGTATATCGAACGTCTGTATTGCCCAATATTCTTCACTCGTCATTCTAAGGTTTGGGAGTCGAACGTGAACAAGACCTCATGGACATGCGCCCACTACAAGATACAGTTCATGGAAAATTACCTGGGCATGACTGGTAATTACACGATTTTGCCTGCACGGCCGAGGCTGGGTTAGCACATGGTTGTCCGCCGTGCCTTGGTGCCGGGTTCGAACATGTCCGTACCCGCATGGATGTACCCCCACCACAAGTCCTATCACAAGGTGACCACTGCCACCACGAGCTCCAGTTTCCGTCAACTGCAAAACAAAACTTAAATTCTTCAAAATCTACGGCTGTTTTGCACTTGTTTGACTTTCTGGGACATTCTTGCACACCAGATAAGGATATCCATAGTATTAGCTTAGGATAGAAATTTTGTTCTAACCCTGGTGTTCTTACCCAAAACTGAATATTCTCGCGTGTTTGATAAATGAACTGGTTGAATACGACCTCATATGCGGCGCAATCGTTAAGGTTGACGTCACAGCACGTAACGCGACGTCACTAAACATCGCTGTAGTGTCATCACAGTATGTCAGAGGTTGGCATCGGAAGTGACTGCAGCATTAAAAATCAGCGCTAAGAAATGAAGGTATGCAAGAAAAATCCATCCCTCGGGATCACTGTCCGTCGTGATGCCGGACAGTGACCCTCGGGACGGATTTTTCTATCCACCCCTCACACCCATATAAGATTCTTATATTCTTGCACACCAGATGTTTTAGGTTGGGATAAAAATTCTGTTCTAACCCTGGTGTTCTTGCTCAGAATCGAATATTCTCGCGTGTTTGATAAATGTACTGGTTGAATATGACCGCATACGCGCCGTCGTTAAGGTTGACGTCGCAGCACGTTACGTGACGTCACTAAACATTCCCGTAGTCTCATCACAATATGGCGGACGTCGGTAACCGAAGTGCACATGACTGCAGCATTAAAAATCCGCTCCGAGAAATGGAAGGTATGCAAGAAAAAGAATCCTATATGGGTGTGAGAGGTGGATAGAAAAATCACACCCATATAATATTCATATAGTCGCAGTATGATCATCCATTGCGGCTTGAACCACATGTACACCTGTCTAACCAAATTTTCATGACCCAAAGAAGTTCGGGTGACTGAATTTTGACATGGGCGACATACTCTTTTCTAGTTTGTGTGTTCGTTTGTTGGCGTTTAACGTCCCAGTAAACAATATTTAGTGCATATCGAGCAGTTCAATTTACTAAACACGCACTCCAGTGCAGGCATATAAATAAGCAGTTAACCATTTTCCGGTTTTCGGCCACCACTGATTAACGATCGTCTCGAAATAAGAGAAATAATGTTGAAAGGGTCGTAAAACCACCCCCATCCACCCACCCACCAACCAACTCACCCCACCCCACCATACACACACAAAAAAAAATATATATATTTGTTTATTGTGAGTATAAAAACGTACCTGGACATGACTGGTTGTTACACAGTTTTGTCTGCAGGGACGAAGCTGGACTGGCACAAGGTTTCCCACCATATCTAGGTGCAGGATTCGAACAAGAGCGTACCCTCGTGGACATGCCACCACCACAAGTCGCGTTACAAGATGACCACTGCCCCCAGGTGCCCCACTGTCCGTCCACTAAAAAATGAAGTTTAACATTTACATTTATACCGCAATCAGGCATTCTAGTAACCTAATAAAGGGGGTCGAATAACTGCACACTATAATCGGTACTTCTACATACATGTACCTATAATACGTCTAGGATCTATGACGAAACATAGAACGACAAAACATAGAAAAGCAGAAACATAGAAAAGACAAAACATAGAAAGACAAAACATAGAAATAAAACATCGAAAAAACATCGAAAAAAGATCGAAATAACATCGAAAAAGTTCAGAAATATCGAAAATTTTATTCTATCCATTTTTCGACAACAATACATTTTTATTTTATTTTAAACGTATCTCGGGAATTTTGAGGTAGCGGACAGTTGATTATAGATCAATAGTTTAAGGTACAGTAGTACTGCATCATTTAATATATTACGTTATGTTCCAACCCCTCCAGATAGTCCATACATGTATGTCCGTTATTTGTTCTCATGTGGAACTCTGAAACAATTTTTTGGATTTTTTTCTCACGATTTATGGCTTTGTTGGATTTTTTGGACAGAGATTCTCCACGGAGAAGAGCTTGCTTCCTCAACTCGGTATTTGACTGCTCCCCTTGAAGAAATTCTAAAAATTTCCACATATGTGGATGTGCTTGTCCGAGAATCGAACTAATACGTCGGTGCCAACCTTCAAGAAAGTTTGTGGTCCTAGGCTCGCTCCCCAGGGTTCTCTCATACACAGACCAAATAGATGGAGGAAACGGGGGTTCTCTCCAAGTAAGGCGCAAAGAGCGCAATGCATCAGTAGCCGAAGCAGCACTGGAATATTGTCCAATATTTGTACATGTACAAATGATTGGTAGACTTGATCGAGTGAACGAATGTTCGATGACGTGCAGCAATTGCCGGGCGGTCAGGCAATTATCGCTCACACTAATTGTTCTATTATTGGTCGTTCTATTATTTGTCGATCTATTAAATGTCGCGTCTATGTTTTGACTTATCTATTTTGTGTCGCTTCTCTCTTTTGTCTTTCTATGTTTTGTCGTACACCGTACGTCTAGTGACCGTTTATAGACCGGACCTACTTTTCAGGTCCCTAATATACAAGTGTAAAAAATAACAATCAACCTTTTATACATGGGTAAACAATGAAACTGCAAGTTTAAATCTTTGCAATATTTATTTATTTAAACAGATTTTTATAAATTTCAGCTAAATTCTTATACCTTCTCGGCCTTTCCTGGTTTGAATGGTCTGTTGGAGTAACTGCGCACTGCTACTGCAGTTGGGTCTCAACCTCGAAAACATATTTTAAAGCAAAAATAAACTATTTATTTACAGATTTTCCTACAGAAAGTAAAGTGCTGAGAAACTTTTATTCGAGCGTCCATGTTGTCTTTGTGGCGCGGTGACGTCAGAAACTTTGCACTCGTTGGCGTCACGTTATACTACGTGTGCGCGCCATGGCACTGAATGTCGTTTAACATGCCATTCTGTCTACTGTCCTTTTTACTTAAATTTTCTATATTACTGCAAAACTCTTTAATTGTTTTGAACTGCGATATAAACTAAAAACATGATTAGTGTCTTTAATAAGAAACTATAATCGTTCGGCGCCCCGACAATTTTATAGGGGCTCGCTGAAGCTCGCCCCTGTAAATTGTCGGGCCGAACCGATTATATTTTATGAAGCTCGCCCCTATAAAATTGTCGGGGCGAACCGATTATGTTTTATTATTAAAGACACTAACAATGTATTTACTATACTAGAAAAAACCCGCGCAAGCCAGGGTATACTTGATGCCAAGTTTATAGCAAACAATACTTTAGTGGTTTAAAGTTGAGAGGTTGTGATATCAGGATATTCATTTTGAAAATTACGCACGGGACATCAAGATAACACGTCTAAGTAATGAATACTCCTGCAAACCCCACTTTAAATAGGATAAGGGGGGGGGGGGGGTTTGCAGGGGTATTCATTATTTCCTTATATCTGCTCTAAAACATAGATTGTGGATATTCGTTAGAGCCGCCTCGTCGAGGCGGTTTTAACGTGTGCCCAAAATCAATGTTTTAAGCAGAAATAATGAAAATCTCTTTTTTTCCTCTGAAAATTTTCATTTTTTGGGGGGAAGGGGGGGGGGGAGGCGAAAATTTTTACAAGCCATGTTTTCTGACCGCGTGCTTGATTTGCTTGGTTGAGTTCGACTACTTGATAAGGGTCATTCAGGAAGGAACAAAATTCCAGTCGTTTTATCAGTTCTGTGATTGTGTAGCAGCAACAACAAATAATTTACCACTTTCAGACGCGAGCACTTTCCTTTGAATTCATGTTTTGTACCTGTACCTGTTTTGTGAAGGTATCAGTAGTGTATTTGGTCCAATAATCGAAATGTACTTATAGAAAAATGTCTGAAACAACCCAGTGGCGAAACGCCTCGACATCGCATATTAGCGCTCTAAGCCCCATAAGCTTTGCATTGTTCAGAACAAAAAACAAGTCGTGGCGTCACTGTCAACTATTCCTCGACGGACAGTAGATCAAATCACGAGCGAGTATTGCCAGTGTTTTTTCTACTTACAACTGACCGACAGCAATATATCACTCAATAAATCACGGCACTAGTGTCGTGATTCATTGAGTGATATATCACTGTCAGTCAGTTATAAAGAAGTCGATAAATCACGGATCTAGAGCCCGACAGTGATATATCACTCAGTAAATCACGGCACTAGAACTGTCCTTTTGGCTTTCCGCTATTGATGCTTCCATTAGCGTCTATAGTTATTTCATGTTTGTGTTTCTTTCCCTTTGGGGTCACTGACTACTTTAGCTCGCAACCTACACCTAGCCAGTTTTTGACCAAGTTGAAGTGTGAAATTGATTGTTTATACAAGTTAGTGATAAGATCACTGTAGCCTTCTAATAGCCCCATAAATCTCTTCAGAGCTACATGAGGTTTCAGTCACAACAGATGGATGTAGTTCTGAGAGAAAATACCTTGCTATATTTTAACTCACTGGATGTGTGAGTACAAACTGAATTTTATTGGGAAGTATAAAAAAGACAAAACTTTAAATTCTTCTAAAGATGCCAAGAAAAACTGCATCAAAAAAAGAATGTAGGACAAAACACCCCCCGGACAAAACACCCCCTGCTCATTTTGGCATAGGTGGACAAAACACCCCTCATGTTTTTTACAGGGTGGACATAACACCCCCTGCAACTTATGAAAGGGTGGACAAAATCCCCCTCGTAAGTTTTGCAAGGTGGACAAAATCCCCCCCTATCATGTGGACAAAACCCCCCTCAGACAGAATCCTCTGTGTTTATTATTGCTATAGAATTCTGGTCCCTTGAGTAATAATCTGCTTGCAATGGTACAGTAGGCAAAATCCCTTCCAAGATATGAACATAAATGTATGCTTATCAACAATATTTTTGTTTCAAAAATGTATGAGGGCATGAAGTATGAAGAAATTAATGGGGCTATTAAGTATTAAATAAACTTTATTGTGAATTTTTTCTTCTACCAGTATGCTAATTGATTGCTATATTCAGTTTGTAATTGTTCAGTTAATTTTCTAATATGAATTGTGATTGTATTAGTTCCAGATCATTATACTTTTAATTAGCTGATTAGAGCTAAGTGTCCCTTAATAACCCAGTTTACTTTGTGCACCATTTTCTTAATTGCAACTTGATCAGAAATCACTTTAATCTATGATGTTTTTTAATCAGCATCTTTAAATACTTTAATGATCAATTAATTTTTAAATTTGAAAGTTTTGTAAATAATCTATACATTTTTGTTTGGACATCACACAGTGATTTAACTTACATACCTGGTTTATGTATGTAACAGGAACACCCTTCAACTACTGGTGAGGTGCCTAATCTAGCATCAGGGGGATTTTGTCCAAGGGGGGTTTTGTCCACATGATAGGGGGGATTTTGTCCACCTTGCAAAACTTACGAGGGGGGTTTTGTCCACCCTGTCAAAAGTTGCAGGGGGTGTTATGTCCACCCTGTAAAAAACTTGAGTGGGGTTTCGTCCACCTATGCCAAAATGAGCAGGGGGTGTTATGTCCGGGGGGTGTTTTGTCCGGATACCTCAAAAAAATGTTGTATCTTTATATGTTGTCTGCTGAATCTTCTTGCTTACCTTTCAAACATAATTTTGCATATAGGCAAACTTTGTGGACCAGGAAGAGCAGTCTGATCTGGGTCAACACTGTTGGCAACAATGACTTTTAAAGTATTCAGCAGACAACAAAGCAGATGGCAATTGTTGTGATTGGCATTTTAAGGGTTAAATATGAACAAAGTCATGATGATCTCATCCTATTTATGGCTTTTTTTGTTATCCATTAACTGCTTAAAAACACAAACACACATTCATTTTAAACCTTAAGTATTGGGGCAAATATGCCTTTGCCAATAGTGTAGACTCTTAAAAATGGGACATTTGATAGGGTCTACAATGTTTGCCATATACACATATCAGTAATTTAGTAATCACATCAGGAAAACACGCCTATATAATTCTGACCCCCTTGAACCCCACTTTTATTATATAGTAAGGGGTAAACCTGATTTTTCTTATTTCTGTTCTACAATGTGGAGTGGGGCTTGGAGAAATTGATTTGGCTGCACGATGCTTCGACACAAAGCTGATACTGACCGCACATGACAACTGGTAATCCGCTAAGAAGGTCTAAGCCTGCCCAGGAAAATTGCTCCGAGTTAGCCCGTCCATGCTTATAGACCTTATTGATTTCATTGGGCGGCAGGGATTGTGTCATTTTTAATCTCAATGTCGGGTAAAAGTCCCACAAAATTGGAAGCAATGGCACCAAAATGACCTAAATAGTGTTGATGGGGACGTTAAACTTCAAATCAAACAAACAAACAATGTGGAGTGTGCGTACTCGTTAGAACCACCACGGTGAGGCGTACTATACCCACAATCTCTAACATACTGTACCCACAATCGCCCCCGCCCATAAGGGCTTGAAGAAATATATGGGCTGCATGATGCTTCCACGCATAGCTGAATCCGGCCCGCACACCAGTACTGGTAAACCGTTTGGAGGATCTAAGCCTGTCCAGGAACCGCGGTGCGAGGCGGACCGTCCATGCTAATAAACCCTATTGGTTTCATTGGGCGACAGGGCTTGAGATGTCATTTCATCTCAATGTTGGGTAAAAGTCCTACAAAATTGGAAGCAACGTCTCCAAAATGACCTTTACAGTGTTGACGGGGACGTTAAACCTCAAATCAAACAAACAAACAATCTGTATTTTGAGCAGAAGTAAGATTTTTTTTTTCATCTTAAAAGTTTCGTTTTTAGCGGGTGAAATTTACAATCTGCATGTATTTGTATTGGCTTGTTTTATGAACGGGTAGCAGAATGAACCCTTTTGGTTGGTTTGGGGCATGGCTTGAGATGTCATTTCATCTCAGTGTCGGGTAAAAGTCCCAAAAAAAACTGGAAGCAGTGTCTCCAAAATTACACAAATAGTGTTTACGGTGACTTTAAGCCACTTTTCAATCAAATTAACAAATATATTATCATGGTAGACCTTGCCCTACTGTAAGCCTACCCAGTCACGTAAGATACACGATATCTTAAGCAGTTGTCTTACCCTTAACATGCCCTATAAAACAGCATTCTGAAAATGTTGTCTGTTTTTGTCGTCTGCTTCATGGCCTTTCAAATATATTTTAGTGTGGATCCTGATCAGGAGCACTCTGATCTGGATCCACACTGATTGCAAAAAATTCTATCAAAGTTACAAGCAAACAAAAAGCAGACAACAGTTGTTATGATTGGCATCTTGTGGGTAAAAATAAAACTTTTTCTGGCTTAAACATTCCCATCGGGACTTGGAGAAATATTTGCTGCATGGTGCTTCTACACAGAGGTCAAACTGACGACACATGAGTACTGGTAAACCGCTTAGCAGGACTAAGCCTGCACAGGCAAAGTGACGCGATAAGACCGTCCAATGCTTATAAGCCTTTTGGTCTTATTATGATTAAGGGCTTGAGATGTCAATTTATCTCAATGTCGGGTAAAAGTCCCACAGAATTGGAAGCAACGTCTCCAAAATGACCTAAATAGTGTTGACGGGGACGGTAAACCTCAATTCAAACACATGGTAAGATACACCAAGCTGTTTGTGAAAGCCAATACTTCATTTGTTTGCTGATAGAGCAGATATAAACTGACAATGCCTTTCGTTTTTTTTTTTTCTTCAACAATTTCATGCAAATTATCTCCGCTGAAGACAGTTTGCATGAGATGTCATGTCTTGTTTTCTTAGAAAAATATTTTTAAAATATCATACAGCGTAGACCCAAATCGGAACTGTATGATGCCCCACCACTACGATTACATCAAGCAAGTGCCATATCACAGTGAAAAAGGACTTCATTAATAAAGTTGACAGGAAAACATGACTGAGATGGGCCATTTTAAATGTTCAAAGAGCCATCTCATTTTCAGTTTTTTTTGAGGGGCCAGTGCCCTTTTAAAATAAAGTCAAGGTCTTCAAAATCTCAGTTTTGGACTATTTTTCCAATTACTCCACCAGTACTCTCAGTGCTTTGATAAAGTCTGTCCTCTCTCTGTACCTAGAGACAGGGGTTATGAACTTTGTGATAAGGAATTGCTAACTCACAGTGTTTATTTTGTAAACATTCTGTGAAAAATTATAACTGTTAAGCTGTCATTAAGCCACTGGATGTGGTAATTTGAGCTTTCCTAAGAAATAGGAGGAATCCTGAGGTTGTGGTATATAGTAGGACGGGAGGTGTGGGTTAATTGTATCGATTCCTGATCATTGCCTTCACTTCTATTTTGTTCTCGTATATCGAATCCATACACATTATTTTTCCTGTCACTTTTTATTTCGGTTTAGTTGTTTAATATTTGTTTTAATGATTGAATTTTATTGTATATTAATTATACATTTTACAATGGAACACTGACTATAAGAAATACAAATAAAATTATTGTACTCGTATACTCGACATTTGCAACTAGTCCAGATGTAATTTATAGAACTCGCCAAAGGCTCGTCTCATATACAGTATAAGAAGCCTCTGTGGTGTAATTGTAATGCTACTCGCCTGATAAACCAGGGACTGGAAGATCGATCCCGGGCTTCTTCAGACTTTCGGACGGGCCTTTAAACCGAGGTACCGTCTCCGTATGACCTTAGCTGTTAATGGGATGTAAAACTGAAACACACACACTCACATACAGTATTTCATACAAAAGTGATCGCTGTGTTGTATAGTACCTGGGCAATGTCCATTATTGCACTTTTTCATCTCCGTTGTTTGACTCTGACACGGACGGCCGTTATACTGCGGTTTGGGATTGTTGCAACTGCGAACCCGGAACGTCTCGCCCTGTCCCCCACAAGGTATACTGCAGTCAGACCATGGTAACCATTTGGAGAATCCGCCATCTATTGCTGTTGTGAGAAAATCAATCGCCATTAAGGAGAATGTTTACACTAGAAATACAGTCCACCTTGATTCTCCAAACAATCATTCGTTTCATCACGTGAACAAGTCCGTGAACTGAACACCCCCTAAAACCCCACTTTCTATAGAGAAATCTGGGGCTAACGGGGTATTCATTATTTTTCTTATTTCTGTTCCAAGACATAGGTTGTTGGTACTGGTAAGAACCACCTCAATGAGGCGGTTCTAACGAGCACACACAATCTATGTTTGCAGTATAAATAAGAAAAATATCACTGATTTTCGTCAGAGGGAGATGTGAAAAATGCGCTGTGTCGCACAGGTGTGTTATCGTTATGTGTTCCAAACATCACGAAAACATGTCTATATAATGTTGGACCCCTTACCCCCCCCCCACCCCCATTTAATAAAACTGGGGTTAACAGGAGTGTACACTATTTTGCTTATACCTGCTCTAAGTATAGATTGTTTGTATTCGTTAGAACCGCCTTGATGAGGCGGTTCTAACGTGTATCAATAATCAATATTTTGAGAAGAAATAAGACAAGAGGAGGGATGATGGTCACTTTAAAACAGTGCTTTTCCTTGAGTTTGAAAATTGCCAAGCGGCGATGTTATACAGGCTTAAAAGTTTGCTCCTTTAATTGTTTTGAGCAGTGTAAGTAAGTTACAACCCAGCAGGCAAACGTCGCTATGGCAACGTCAAATCAACGTCGGTGCAACGTCATGACGTTGTACCGACGTCGATATGACGTTGCATAAACGTCATGACGTAGTTTCGACGTTGATGTGACGTCACAATTACGTCATGTGCCTGCTGGGAAGAAGATCAAATCAAAACTTAAGGGGTACGGTGATGACAAGGTCAAAAATAAGCATTTTCAGCAAAGTAGGAGACATAACTCTGTGAGTGATAGACCGACATCGCTAGTTTTTTAACTCGACTGAGCCTTTAACCCTGACTTACTTGTATCATTACGATAACACACCGGTAAGACATAGTGCATTTTTTCAGACCTCAGAAACGGGCATCTTTCTGATGAAAATTTGTGGTATTTTTCTTATTGTTACTCCAAACATAACTTATGGGTGCTCCTTAGAACCGCCTCAATGAGGCGGTTCTAACGAGTACCAATAACCTATGTCTTCCAGCAGAAATAAGGAAAATAATGTGTAGCCCCGTAAACCCTAGTTTTCTCTATATGAAGTTGGGTTTAATGGGGTGTCCATTTCACGGATTTTGTCACGTGATGTGTAATTTTCAAGAAGACATTATGAAAACAGAAGGAGTTACGGTGATGACAAGGTCATAAATCAAGGCTTTAGCGCGAAACTATTCTAAGTGACATTTTTGGTGAAAATCACTTTTTTCAATAGTTTGATAGTATTTTACATTTTACAACATGTGTACAAATTTCCCCATTGTACACTAACAAATTGCTGAGAAAAACACATATTTGTCCAACTAGTTTATCTGCTTTTTATGATTTCAGTCAGTGCGAAACTAGTGCATCTGTTCGTTTAACCCTTAAATTCCAGTATTTTAAGCAAGCACTGTATACCTCATCAGACGCAGTGCTATGCCGTGTTATGTGGCATCTGATTAGATATCTACTGTTTGCCAATGCCCGAGTACACGAGCCCAGTCCATGTTTTACTTTTTACAACGCTCTGACGTCACAAGGAGGAGACTAGCACTGCTACAAATAACTGGTACCTGGATTTTGTCAGTGCCAGTCACTTGGACAATAGCAGGAGGAAAGCTTCTGTAGTTAGTAATTTTGGTTGATTGATAAGCCAATGCCCCAGTACACTAGCTCAGTCCAGATTTTACTTTTTACACAGCGCCCTGACAACACATAGAGAAAGCTAGCACTGCTAAAAATGACCGGTAGCTGGGTAGTGACAATAACAGGCGGTTAGTTACTCTGCTGTCTATAATGTAGACTTTTCAGGTTCATCCTAGGCCCTTTTGTGTACTTGTATATACTAAACAGGACCAGCACAGCAGATTCATCTTTCTGCATTTACAATATTTCATTGATAATGCTGAAGCGCATTTGCAAAACAAGTGTTAAAATATTTTGCACACTCAAGTTAACTGCCTTCTTACTGTATGTCCATAAGACTCTGACAAGCAGTAAAGATTGCTGCAACTGATCAGCAGCTTCACTATATGTACCTAAAGTATATAGACTTTTGTTAAACTTGCAATAAATACAATAAATCAGAAACCCCTTAAATTGAAATGGACCTGTACAAAGTTATTAGATGAAGACCTTATTTTGTCACACCGCTGGCAAGATTAAACTGAAGCAAAGTCTGCCAGCCAGACAAACCAATCATGGGTCCAGATGTCATGCATACCTCCCTGTGTATTTACTGACCCCTCCCATAGGAGCTTATAGAACTAGATTGGGCTGCATGGTGCTGTAGTGCCAAGCTGAAGCCAACTGCGCATGAGTACTCATAAACCGCTTAGATGGTCTAAGACTGCCCAAGCAAAGTGGTGCAAATTGGACCCTGCATATTGTATGTTTGGGTGGTAGGGCTTGAGATTCCATTTTATCTAAATGTCCAGTAAAAGTCCCACAAAATTGAAAGCAGTTAACATCTCCAAAATGACCTAAATAGTGTTGACGGGGACATAAACCATCATCTGACAACAAAAATCACAGGCAGAGGTTGTGTGTGTATTGTAATGACACAGAAACTGTAGTTAATGGATAACTGCTTTATTTAATGAACATTGAGCCAGTGAAATTCCTTTCGCTTGTATAAGCATGGCTGGGTGAGGGGGGGGGGGGGGGGGGGGTGCAAACTATGGATTTTCCAATCTAAATATAACCCACAAGTTTATGTTCCATAGTGTCCTTTAGTCATCCAATAAGGTCCATCAATGGGCTCCTGCATATTTCGGCTGCATCCAGAAAATGGTGATTTCAGAGAACACACAACTTTAACCCTAGTGGCCAATCACAAAAATTGTCGTCTGCTTTGTTGTCTGCTGGATACTTTAAAAGTTATTGTTGCAGACAATGTGGACCAAGATCAGACAGCTACCTAAGGAGCAGTTTGATCTGCACCCACTTTGTTTGCCTACATGCAAAAGATAGGTGTGAAAAGTTGGCAAGAGTATTAAGCAGACAACATAAACAGACAACATTTTCAGATGCAGTTTTTTCTTGGCATCTTCAGGGTTAATTAGACAGCACTAATCGGTTGAAGGTCCTGAACTGAAACTTATAAATAGTGAAGGCAATGATCAGGAAAAGATACAATTAAGCCACACCTACCATCAGAGACACCAAAAGGAAAGAAACACAAACATGAAATGACTAGACCCTAATCGAAATATAAATAGCAGAAAGCCAAAAGGACAGTAACTTTCCCACAAAATGGCCAATTGGCTATCCACCCCCCCCCCCCCCAAAAAAAAAAAAAAAAAAGTAAACGATATACATATTCAAAGACGAACTACAACAAAAATAAACCGCAACAGAAGACCCTCATTGGAATGGTAAGTGGGCTTAAATTGATTTTATGTGACAGCAATCCTCACCATTACTTCTGTCGCTATTTAAACAAATAATTTGTTCAGTCCGCATGAAGGCTTCCTAACTCATCAGTGCAACATCTCCGAGAACAGAAAAATCAAACAACCACAGAGATGAAACAACGGTCAGGACTCCTAGAAATAACTGAAATGCTGGAGCAAAAGAAAACCAACAGTTAGACTCAGATACTGATAGGCCTGACCAGAGACCCTTAAATACCAGTATTTTAAGCAAACAGTGTAGCTTCTTATCAGACGCCGAGTTCTGCGGCATGATTGATCTGGGTCCATTCTGTTTGCCAAGCCCAATCAGATTCTATTGATAACCCTCTTATGCAACACTTTAAGATTGATAAGAATAGTGAAACTTTTTTCTATTAATAACCTGGGTTTCCCCAAATAAGTGATAGTCATGTGGACTCCAGCACTGAAAGAGATTTTGTGCTTGGTAACTTTGGGTCAATTGATAAACAACTGACCCAAAATGGGGGTTGAGTTATGGAGATCACAATTACAGTTGCACCCAATGAGTTGTGGCTCTTGCTCATAACATGCTGTGTCAACATGGTGTACAATTGTACCAAGCATCATCAACATTTTAGAGGGTGTTAGTGCTTTGGTGACCACAAGGCTATTCTGACAGGGGAGATAATTAACATAATGCAGCAATGACAGCTATGGGTCTGCTTGTGACATGCCTTCTCAAATGTGTGTACAACTATACCAAGTACCACCAATATATATTTCAAAGTTGGTTGCAGTTATGGCCATTACAATGTTATACTGAGATAATCACAAGACCATGGCAACTTGAGTTGTGGTTCTTGCTCATGAAACACCTTCTTAACATCATGTTAAACTGTACTCAGTATCATCAACTAAAATACAATTGCACCCAAATTGGTGATTTTTGCACATGACATGCCTTCTTATCTAATAAGAACCATCATTACTAATCAAAGGGATTGAAGTTATAGTTATCACAAGATACTATTGCCAAGGTAACAGACTAAAATACCATGGCAGCCAGAGTTTGATTCTGGCTAATGACATGCCTTCTTAACCTTGAGTATAATCTTACCAAGTGTCATCAATATATCTCAAAGTATGTGGAAGCTATGGTTATGTTGTCATGGGAGATAACTAAAATACTATGGCATCTGGAGTTCTGGTTCTTGCACATTTTGCACGCCTTCTCCTTGTCTAATTTTGTACCATGTGACATCATCATACCTCAAAGGGGTGACATCCTCATACCTCAAAGGAGTTGTGGTTCTTGCACATGACATGAGTACCTTGGTATAGAACCTTGATTATTATCTCAAAAGTATCGGAGATGTCAAAATTATAGATAGTGTGTTTGATTTGAGGTTTAACATCCCTATCAACACTGTAAAGGTCATTTTGGAGACATTGCTTCCAATTTCATGGGACTTTTACCCGACATTGAGATGAAATGACATCTCAAGCCCTGCCACCCAAATAAACAAATAGTGTTTATAAGCATGGAACAACGCACACTGCTTTGCCTGGGCAGTCTAAGCGGTTAACCAGTACTCGTGTGCAGGTGGGTTTTAGCTCTGCGTGGAAGCATCATGCAGCCCATCTATTTCTTCAAGCCCCGATGTGCGGGGGCCAAAATTATAGATAGATAAAGGGATAAGAATAACTGATACCCATGCTTCCTAATAAAATCTTATAATTAAACTTCATTTTTTATGCAAGAGAAGTAAAATGCAAGGGCATTTTCTCCCTAATTCAAAATGATCATCAATGGTTGATGTCTTTAACAACTCTCAGTCATTCTATGGTAAAATTGTAAATTTGATGTGAGAATAAAAACTATTTTTTAAGTTTCTGCTGAAACAAATAATTACATCATAATTATAAATTCACTTTCTACTTAATGCAACACTTTTTTGCTTCAAACCTCTTCAAAACCAGCTTTTTCCATAAGATAGACTAGTTTCGCACTAAACATTATGGCCGTAAATGTTCAACTTCAGCGCGTAACTAGTCCATGTGATGATTTTTTTTATTTTTCAGATATTTTCAATAAAAACTGTCCACAATGTTTACAGTACACATTTTAAACTCAAACCTCTTTCAGAATTGTTATAGATGACAAAGCAGTAAAGAATTTCAGTTTTTTCCTTCTCCTGTAAAATTATGAAAAATGCAGATAGAATAGTTTCGCACTAGAGCCTCGAAATAGGCATTTTCTGCAATCAAAGGGAATCAACTCTATGATAAATAGGCTGACCTCATCAGTTTCCCAACTCATCCAAGCTTTTATCCCTGACTTACTTACAAGAAGATCCAATGGAAACTGAAGTGGCTACAGTGATGACAAGGTCAAAATTAGGCATTTTCAGCTATCAGGGAGACGTTACTCTATGAAAGATAGGCAGACCTGGTCAGTTTTCGAACTCATCCGAGCTTATACCCCTGACTTACTTATTTGTAATTTTCAAGAACATCCGATCAAAACTGAAGTGGCTTCGGTAATATCAGGGTCAAAAATAAGCATTTGCAGCAAAGTAGGGGACATAACTCCGTGAGTAATTGACCGACATGGTTAGTTTTAGAACTCATCCGAACTTTTATCCCTGACAAGGTCAAAAATAATCATTTTCAGCAAAGTAGGGGACATAACTCCGTAAGTAATCAACTGACATCAGTATTTCTCGAACTCAACTGAGCTAATAACCCTGACGTACTTGTATGTAAGTTTCAGGAAGATCCGATTAAGACTTAAGGGCTACAGTGCTGACAAGGTCAAACATAGGCATTTTCAGCAATCAAGGTAACGTAACTCTATGATTAATTGGCCGATTTGACCGATTTTCGAACTCATCCGAGTTTTTACCCCCAGCCACCTTGCATATAAGTTTCAGAAAGATCCTATTAAAACTGAAGGCGATACGGTGATGACAAGCATTTTCCCATTGTAAGTCTATGGGATCTTGTGGTTGCCATAGCAACCAAAGTTTTCGTTCGATTTCGAAAAAAAGCTTATGTCATCTATTCCCCACCCGAGGCATGCTACAGATGAGAAATGGTTGAGATCAGCCTGCAGGTTGCAGAGATATAACTGGTCAAAAGTGTGAAAGGACGGACGGACGGACGAACGCCGAAAATTTTAAGATGAAAAATTGTGATATTTTTCTTATTTCTGCCCAAAATATATAGTGTTGGCACTCGTTAGAACCGCCTCCCCATCGAGGCGGTTCTAACGAGTACATACAATTTATATTTAAGAGCTGAAATAACAATAACAGTTTCACTAAATAAAAGTGGGGTTCAAGGGGGGGTCAAAATTATATAGGCCTGTTTTCGTGTTGATTTCAACAAAAAAATGCAGCCGGTGTCTATACTGTTCCAAATTGCGATATTTTTTTTTTTTTTAAGTTTTAAAGGGTTTATCTTTTGTCGCCCTGTGAGTGTCATGCTCTGGACCAATGCATTGTTTGTGGAAAATTTGTCAAATTTAAAGGCGATAAAATACGATTTAAAGTGGTCATATGATAAACAGAGTCTTAAACTCGTGGTCATTTCATATGAAATTTATGAAACTCGCCAGAGGCTCGTTTCATAAATTTCATATGATTTGTTTGTTTGATTTGAAGTTTAACGTCCCCGTCAACATTGTGTGGGTTATTTTGGAGACGTTGCTTCCAATTTCGTGGGACGTTTTCCCGACACTGAGGTGAAATGACACCTCAATCCCTGTCGCCCGATGAAACCAATTGGACGGTCCGACACACACCGCATCGCCTGGGCAGGCTTAGATCCTCTAAGCGGTTTATCAGTACTCGTAAGCGGTCGGTTTCAGCTCTGCGTGGAAGCATCATGCCGCCCATATATTTCTTCAATCCCCTATGGGCGGGGGCCATTGGTCAAACTGAATATCAAGAGGCTAATCATGCATAAAATTTACATAATTTATATTAACCCTTATCCTGCTGAGCCCTATGCCTTAGCTTTCAACCAATGTAGATCCAGATCAGATGGCTTCTGACTGATCAGAATCTACATTGTTTGTGAATCAGATAGTGAATTTGTTGCAATAATTTTCATCAAGTAATCTTATCGGTTGATAATCGGTAGTGGGTGTGGCAGATTAAAATATTCAGCAGGAAAGGGTAAAGACTCAGGATTGGAAGATATACACTGAGGTACATTATCAAATATAACTGATTCGATACTGAGGTAATGGTCATATATAAGAAGATTCAGGGTTGAACAAAGCAAAACCTATGAGTAATAATTAAGAGTCGTAGTAACAAGAGGGCCCAGAGGGCCCTTATTCGCTCACCTGAGTGTCATCATCTCTAGTACATTCTATTTTTGGCTCTGGTGGCCATCTTGTTCATCAGAGCGAAACGGTTTTGCTATTTTGTAAGGGAGCCACCTAGGTAACACCTCTGTGAAGTTTGAATCAAATTGTTTCAAGGGTTTAGGAGGCGCTCGCATTTAAAGCAAATTGTTGGTTTAAACTGTATTTTATTTGTATCATAACACATGTAAAGATTACAAACAATATATCAATACAAATGGGATTCAGAAGGAAATCATTTGACTTATTGTATCTGTATCCCGCATATTACACAGTGGTAAGACAAATAACCTGTTACTTGAAATAATGACTTATCAGTAATGATTCGCTGTGATTAAGATTACAAATATGGTAATGGTAATTATGCCTAAATATTTCAAAGTATCAACCTATGTAACGAGTTGGAACAGTGTGCATCGCAAGATAAACCAAAATTATTTTATATATTTATTTTCCATGCTGCTGGAGGTTCCACGGGGTGGAGAAGGGTATTTACCAAATAAAGTATGGGTGGTCATCTCAACACAAGTATCAAGAATTTTATACAGTCACAAAGTACTGTTTTCGACTTACATATCATAATTAATCCATTTTAAGAGACATTTGATCGAGCATGCCGACAACAGTTATCTTCGATCATTCTGTATTTAAGGAAACAGCTGAATGAAAAGATTTAAGAAGTAAAGCGCTTTGTGCTTATTATGCAGTCTTGCACAGCTAAGAAAAGCCTCGTTTTTTTTTTGTTCAAAGGATAGTTCTGGATTGCCAAAAAGTAGTACATTAAGAGTCGGGTGGCACAGTTCAGATACCTTACAGTTCAGGTTCCTGTCTAGAATTTGCAAAGCGATTGCATAAGAAAAAGAAGTGGTGAGTATCTTCTACTGATCTACAGGTGCATGTAGGACTGTCAGTGATATTCTTGGAGAACAGATATTCATTTAATGAACTACATTTTGTTCTTAACCTAGCATGGTTAACCTGACCAAGCCTTTTGCCTGTAGAATAGTATTTGGGTGGCACATTCGAGTTGTCATTTATCTTTGATTTGAAGGCATTAAGGCTGGATGAATCACGTATATGTTCTGGGAGATTATTCCAGTCACGAATCACAGAGGGCAGAAAGGAGTTATAATAATGCTGCGTGCTTGCATGTATTGTTCGTATATAATTTGCATCCCGCAACTGGTAGGATGATGTTCTGCCGACAGAAGGAGGAACTAGTCGGGTCAAATAATCAGGAGATCCTGAGACCGTTTTGCATCTTATAGAATGGTTGCAGTAAATGTTTTGTCCTGCCAGACGAAAAAGTCTCCCAACCAGTTTCGAGTATAAGTGAATTAATAGAGACAAGTTTTGTGGCACCTGTAACAATTCGCGCAGCTTCATTCTGATTTTTTTTTTCAAGTTCGTTCATTTCTTACATGGTGCAATTATCCCACACAACATCAGCATATTCCAAGAGTGGCCTAATAAAGGAAAAGTATATTGTCTGAAGATGCTTTCTGTTGAGTGTAAATTTTAATTTCTGCATTGCGTTAATTCTGTTCCACGCTTAAGATTTTATATATTCAAGATCGTCGTGCCATGTACAGTCATTAGAAAGAAAAACGCCTAAGTGCTTATGGATGGGGACTTCATTTATGGGAGTTTGATCCAATAATACGGGGGTGGTAGGGTTTGTTTTGTTTCCTAGAGAAAATAACTGATTCGGATTTCAGAGGGTTAAATTTCGTTGCCCATTGATGCACTTTCAGCAGGTCAGAGTTAAGATGGCCAGCAGCGAGGATGGGGTCTTCAACTATAATATAAAGGCTCGTGTCATCAGCCAAAAGTCTTATTGTAGAATCTATGTCTTCAACAATGTCGTTAATGTACAATATGAATGGAAGAGGTCCGAGTATAGAACCTTGGGGAACTCCGGCTTTGATAGGAGTCCAATTGGAAGATGCACCTGGTAAAACTACTCTTTGTTTCCAATCCTTCATGTAATCAGTGAACCAGTTTAGGAGAGACCCAGAAATTCCTATAGACCTAAGCTTAAAAAGAATACCTTTGTGCCAAACTCTGTCAAAGGCTTTGCCTATATCACAAAAGATTGCTCGCACTCCCTTCCCTTCATCTAGAGCTTTACAAAATGTGTTATAGATATCAATCAGTTGATTTACAGTAAAATCACAAATTGTTGACGACAGACGACGGGCGACGGACATTCACCTATCATAATACCTCACCATGAGCACTTCATGCTCAGGTGAGCTAATAATCAACAGTCACCAAAACAGACAGCTGTGAAAGTATGAAAATAATGTTTCACAACCTACAGAGTGTCATAAAAGGTCATAAAAAGGTGACTTACGACATCTGCCGCACGATTTCTGGCAGAACAAGATGGCGTTGTTGTCATCCTGACAAATGGCGTCTCGGTAGAGTTGACTGGAACACTAAGAGACTTTGTCGACACAAACTGGGGCAGCTGAAAAACATATGATTACGATAACACACCCGTGCGACATAGTGCATATTTCTCATCTCCAATATGATCTTACGAGGACTGTTCAAATATGAATGCAAGTAGAACGTTTTCTCATGCACTAATGCGAAAATCACCTGGAAATAAATATCACAGCGTAGAAAAACATTTTACCTATACATTGATATCAAACCTGTTAAAATCCGTTGACTTTAGCCGTGTATATCTTTCGATAAACATTGTCTACTCTTGTATACTAATACAAAACATGGTTGGAAGAAGGTCAGAGTACGACGTTGAAATACGGTCCTATATTAAGAATCGTTGTATTCTTGGTATACGGTGCAAAGACATTTTTGATGAAATATGTTCGGTTTATGGGCATAATGAAATATCTTTTCAGACAGTTTTTCGTTGGTGTAAGAAATTCCGCTGTGGGCTAGGCTCAACAGAAGATGCACCACATGATCGTCGGCCGAAAAGAGCAACATCTGCCCAGATGGTTGCTAGAGTGAAAGAAATAGTTGCTACCGATGCACGATACACCACTAGGCAAAAGCTAGTATAGTTGGCATCTCATTAGGAGCAGCTCATACAATTCTGAAACAGGATTTGAAAATGAGAAAGATCTGTGCTAGATGGATTCCCCATCTGTTGACAGATGAGCAGAAAAAGACACGCGTTCAGTGCGCCAAGAAGCTGCTTAAAAAGTTTCCATATTACAATGCACGGTCTTTCGCTAATGTCGTCACAGGTGACGACACATGGGTTCACTTTTTTGAGCCAAAACGAACGATTCAGAACAAAATATGGGCAACAAAGTATTGCAAAAGACCATGCATTGCAAAGCGGACCATGAGCGTCAAGAAGGTAATGTATGCCATATTCTTTTCAAATCAGGGCCCTGCTATTCAGGTTGCTGTGCCTAAAGGCAAATCTGTAAATGCGAAGTTTTACAAGAATAAAGTTCTTCGAAAATTGAAGAAATATTTCAAAGAACGAAGACCCGCAACTGGTTTGGCCAATGTCAGATTGCTACATGACAATGCGTCATCGCACAAGGCGTTCGTTGTGCAAGACTATCTGAAGCAGGAAAAGGTTGTTGAACTCCCTCACCCCGCCCCCCCCCCCCCCCCCCCCCCCCGTATTCCCCTGACCTTGCCCCGTGTGACTTTTTTTTTGTTTCCGCGGCTGAAAAAATACCTTTCTGGTCGAAAAGTTGTACAGTTCTGCAATATTCCAGTGCCTTCATAGTATACCTCAAGAAGACTACCAAAATGCATTCAATGATTGGATCATAAGAATGAAAGTTTGTATATCTGTTAAAGGGAAATACTTTGAGGGGACAAAATAAATTTTTCATCGAAATCTATCATGGAATCATTTTTATGTGCTTAGTTGCATTTATATTTGAACAGTCCTCGTACCGGCCCCGATAGCTCAGTTGGTAGAGTGTCCGCTCCGGGGAACGGGAGGTCACGGGTTCGATCCAGGGCCGCGACATACCAAAGTCGTTAAGAATGGTTCTAGCTGCTCCTCGCTTGGCACTCAGATTTACGGGGTAGAGCTAGGACTGGTCGAGACATGATACTTCAGTGAGGCAGCACTATTAAAGTGAGCATTGAGCTCCCTGTCACAACCAGACACCGTCGTGATATGCCTGAAAAATTGTTGAAAGCGACGTTAAACCCGAATGCACACACACACACACACACACACACACACACACACACACACACACACACACACACACACACACACACACACACACACACACACACACACACACACACACACACACACACACACACCAATATGATATTTTTCATATATATACTGGAAACATAGGCCTTATTGGGGCGGTTCTAACGAGTACCCACAACCTATGTTTTGGAGTATAAATAAGAAAAATAATGTATACCCCGATAAACCCCCGTTTTTCTATATAAAGTGGGGTATGGGGGGTCTTCATTTCACACACTAGTTCACGTGATGTGATTTAAAAAAATATTTATTCATAATATATGGTTAAGCACTGCCTACGGACGAGTAACGCTTATATGAATGATAAAGATAAATAAATAAGCATATAGAAGAATTCTGATGGTATTTCCTCTGTATTATCTTATATACAAACGCTAAGAGGTTGAAGCTAAAGGTCCCTGGTTCGAATCTTGTCAATCAAGAATAAAGTTTCGGTGTCTGAAAAATGTTGGGATGAATATTAGAAAGTGTGACTACCCCCCCCCCCCCCCCCCACACACACACACACAAACACCAATCCCATAAACACCGCCACCACCTCCGCAATATGCAGGGCGACTTATCACTGTGCAGATTACAGATTCCTACCGTAATTTTGTGATTACTGTGTAAGCTTTCATCTTGCGAAATCTGCAGTGCATTAGGTATACTGGATGTATAGACACATCCAAGCACTACGTCTTCACCCAATCATATTATTGGCCGGGACTCACTGGTGGTTGGAAATCACCATTGTAAACACGACTTTATTTTCTGCAAGCATGTCTTTTATTTGGATTTGAAACGAAATTTATTAAATAATTCACATGGGCATGTCATCTAAATCAGGGTTGAATACTAAGAGAATGGAAGTCTTTTGATACTGACTCTAGCGACGCTGTGACGGTTGATACTGACTCTAGCGATGATGTGACGCTTGATACTGACTCTAGCGACGCTGTGACGCTTGATACTGACTCTAGCGATGATGTGACGCTTGATACTGACTCTAGCGATGGTGTGACGGTTGATATTGACTCTAGCGATGATGTGACGGTTGGTACTGACTCTAGCGATGATGTGACGCTAGATACTAACTCTATCGATGATGCGACGGTTGATACTGACTCAAGCGATGATGTGACGGTTGATATTGACTCTAGCGATGATGTTACGGTTGATATTGAGTCTAGCGATGATGTGACGCTTGATACTAACTCTAGCGATGATGTGACGGTTGATACTGAGTCTAGCGATGATGTGACGCTTGATACTTACTCCAACGATGATGTGACGGTTGATATTGACTCTAGCATTGATGTGATGGTTGATACTGACTCTAGCGATGATGTGACGGTTGATACTGACTCTAGCGATGCTGTGACGGTTGATACTGATTCTAGCGATGATGTGACGGTTGATACTGACTCTAGCGATGCTGTGACGGTTGATACTGACTCTCAGAGCGATGATGTGACGGTTGCTACAGACTCTAGCGATGCTGTGACGGTTGAAACTGACTCTGGCGATGATGTGACGCTTGATACTGACTCTAGCGATGATGTGACGGTTGATACGGACTCTAGCGATGTTGTGATTGTTGATACTGACTCTGGCGATGATGTGACGCTTGATACTGACTCTAGCGATGATGTGACGGTTGATATTGACTCTAGCGATGATGTGATGGTTGATACTTACTCTAGTGATGATGTGACGCTTGATACTATTTCTAGCGATGATGTGACGGTTGATATTGACTCTAGCGATGATGTGATGGTTGATACTGACTCTAGCGATGAAGTGATGGTTGATACTGACTAGCGATGATGTGACGCTTGATACTTACTCCAACGATGATGTGACGGTTGATATTGACTCTAGCATTGATGTGATGGTTGATACTGACTCTATCGATGATGTGACGGTTGATACTGACTCTAGCGATGCTGTGATGGTTGATACTGACTCTGGCGATGATGTGACGCTTGATACTGACTCTAGCGATGATGTGACGGTTGATATTGACTCTAGCGATGATGTAACGGTTGATACTTACTCTAGCGATGATGTGACGCTTGATACTATTTCTAGCGATGATGTGACGGTTGATATTGACTCTAGCGATGATGTGATGGTTGATACTGACTCTAGCGATGAAGTGACGGTTGATACTGACTAGCGATGATGTGACGGTTGATACTTACTCCAACGATGATGTGACGGTTGATATTGACTCTAGCATTGATGTGATGGTTGATACTGACTCTATCGATGATGTGACGGTTGATACTGACTCTAGCGATGCTGTGACGGTTGATACTGATTCTAGCGATGATGTGACGGTTGATACTGACTCTAGCGATGCTGTGACGGTTGATACTGACTCTCAGAGCGATGATGTGACGGTTGCTACAGACTCTAGCGATGCTGTGACGGTTGATACTGACTCTAGCGATGCTGTGACGGTTGATACTGATTCTAGCGATGATGTGACGGTTGATACTGACTCTAGCGATGCTGTGACGGTTGATACTGACTCTCAGAGCGATGATGTGACGGTTGCTACAGACTCTAGCGATGCTGTGACGGTTGATACTGACTCTGGCGATGATGTGACGCTTGATACTGACTCTAGCGATGATGTGACGGTTGCTACAGACTCTAGCGATTCTGTGATGGTTGATACTGACTATGGCGATGATATGACGCTTGAAACTGACTCTAGCGATGATGTGACGGTTGATATTGACTCTAGCGATGATGTGACGGTTGATACTTACTCTAGCGATGATGTGACGCTTGATACTAACTCTAGCGATGATGTGACGGTTGATATTTACTCTAGCGATGATGTGATGGTTGATACTGACTCTAGCGATGAAGTGACGGTTGATACTGACTCTAGCGATGATGTGACGGTTGATACTGACTCTAGCGATGATGTGACGGTTGATACTGAGTATAGCGATGATGTGACGGTTGATACTGAGTCTAGCGATGATGCGATGGTTGGTGTAGTAACGTGAACCTTCGATGATGCTGTGACGGTTGATACTGACTCTCAGAGCGATGATGTGACGGTTGCTACAGACTCTAGCGATGCTGTGACGGTTGATACTGACTCTGGCGATGATGTGACGCTTGATACTGACTCTAGCGATGATGTGACGGTTGCTACAGACTCTAGCGATTCTGTGATGGTTGATACTGACTATGGCGATGATATGACGCTTGAAACTGACTCTAGCGATGATGTGACGGTTGATATTGACTCTAGCGATGATGTGACGGTTGATACTTACTCTAGCGATGATGTGACGCTTGATACTAACTCTAGCGATGATGTGACGGTTGATATTTACTCTAGCGATGATGTGATGGTTGATACTGACTAGCGATGATGTGACGGTTGATACTGACTCTAGCGATGATGTGACGGTTGATACTGACTCTAGCGATGATGTGACGGTTGATACTGAGCGATGATGTGACGGTTGATACTGAGTCTAGCGATGATGCGATGGTTGGTGTAGTAACGTGAACCTTCGATGACTCTATACATATTGCACTGAACGAAGCAGAGCTCTGTATTTTTTTTTTTTTTTTTTTTTTGTTTGTTTGTTACCGATTTCACAGCTGAAAAAAGTTGGATATAAGTTGGATGATCGGCCACCGCCCATTGGGGCTTGAAGAAATAAATGGGATGCATGAGGTTCCCAGCTGCATCCGGGCGCACACGAGTAGAGGATCTAAGCCTGCCCAGGCAAAGCGGTGCAAGTCGGAACGCCCATGCTTATAAACCCTATTGGTTTAATTGGGCGACAGGGCTTGAGCGGTCATTTCATCTCAATGTCGGGTAAAAGTCCCACCAAATTGGAAGCAACGTCTCCAAAATGACCTTTATAGTGCTGACGGGGACGTTAAACATCAATAAACACAATAAGTTAGATGAATATTCAATAGTTTGATGACATTTTTACGAAATACATGTATCTGCACTATTTCGTGAATCTTATGTGAGCTTAAATTGGATGTTTATGTTATATCTAGTGCTTAAGCCCTTTTTGTACCAAATGGAATATTCCTCCTTATATATAGCAGGTATCCACTTTAAAATGTAGGGGTGTCAGGTTGTGTTGCTTTGGAAAATGGCTGAACTTTTAGCAAACAGTTGAGGCCCTGATCAGACGCCGCGTTCTGCGGCGTCCGATCTGTGCCTCCACTGTTTGCCAAGGTACCCCCTTTAGGGGTTTCTGGTACTAAATGGGTTAAATAGAAAGTCTTACTTACTCGAAATGGTGCAATTTAGAACATTACATTTATCACCATAGCAACATTTTTCACACACCAAAGTGTCCGCCAGCCTTTTTCCTACGTTGGAGCTAGATGAGGTCATGTGGTTCTGTCTTTTACCCACAAGTTGTGAAGATGATATCACGTGACCTGCTGTACACTTCTGTTAAAAGTCAAAACAATGTGAGTGTGTAATATATATACAGTAAAATTCCTATATTAAGACCATCTTTGTGACTGTTCAAAAGTGATCTTTAAGACCACTTTTGAACAGTCCCAAAGGTGGTCTCTGACCAGTGGACATTGTATGTACAAAACACAAAGAAAAATTAACTTAAACTTTCTAAATAACCTTTTTAAGCAGAATTAGTCTCAAATTTTGGTGGCCTTAATAGCGGAATTTTACTGTAATGTAAATTTCCTATATTAAGACACCTTTTGAGACTGTTCAAAAGGTGGTCTCTTAACAGGAGACACTGTTGTAAAACACTCAATGAAAAAATAACTTAAACCTTCTCAATAAGCTTTTAAAAGGAGATTTAGTCTTTTTTTAAAAAGGTCTTAAAAGCGGAATTTTACTATATTCAGTTAAATTCCTATATTGAGACCACCTTTGTGACTGTTCAAAAGTGGTCTTAAAGACCACTTTTGAACAGTCCAAAAGGTGGTGTATGACCAGAGGATATTGTAGGCTGAAAACACAAAGCAAAATTAAGTGTACCCTTCAAAATAAGCTTTTTATAGCAGAACTAGTCCTAATTTTAGGTGGTCTTAAAAGCTGAATTTTACTTTATATATCGATAGACAAAATGACATGTTAATGATTAGTTGTCCATCGGTTTGGGCCAGGGCGAAGTGACGGGCAACAATAGCCCTAACAAACTGAGCTCATGAATATTCAGCGACGTCGCGTCAACGCCATGCATTACGTTACATCAATGCTGTCAGCCTCGATAGCGCAGTGGTTAACGCGTTCGACTCATGATCGAGAGGTTGTGCGTTCGAATCCGGTGCCTGGTATCGAGGTGTGTCCTTATGCAAGACACGTAATGGCACTGCCTCACTCCACCCAGGTGTAAATGGGAAGCAGTGGTGTAATAGTCACTGCCTCTCTCGCGCGCGCGTGAAAACATCCGGAATGAGTGTTCGAGAGCGATTAAATAAGCTTGAAGCTTCCGTTGCAAACGAACTAAAATAAATTAGTATAAGCTGAACTAATGTTGATACGCAGGCACTTGCCTTTGATGTTAAAGGCCCTGGTTCGGTCCCAGGCAGGGTGATAAAATTTCGGCATCCAAACCCGCTTCATTGACAGCATTTGCAGGGATGTTTTGTTTGTTTGATTTCAGATTTAACGTCCCCGTCAACACTGTATAGGTCATTTTGGAGACGTTGCTTCCAATTTTGTGTGACTTTTACCCGACATTGAGATGAAATCTCAAGCCCTGTCGCCCAATGAAACCAATAGGGTTTATAAGCATGGACGGTCCGACTCGCACTGCTTTGCCTGGGCAGGCTTAGATTCTCAAAGCGGTTTACCAGTACTCTTGTGCGGCCGGGTTCAGCTCTGCGTGGAAGCATCATGCAGTCCATCTATTTCTTCAAGCCCCGATGGGCGGGGCCGTTTGCAGGAATGAATGTTATAATGTGCACAGGGATAACCCCTTGAAATTGAACTGCCAATTTTGTCGAAGCGCTTTCAGTAATTGAACATACAAGGGTGATGATGCAGTAAGTTTGGAAACAAAGCATTTTGTATCGTTGGCTAGTTATAAACCCAGCCTTGCCTTTGGAAATCCTAGGAGTTTTCGTATTATGTTAAAATTGAAATTTAAAAATTTGCGATACCGGCACATTTGAATGTGCAAGCTTATCCTTTTAAGGCTTCTGGTGTTGTGCCGTGTGGTGGCCGTAAAACGTCTCCCCGTACATAGTGCAGTTTATATTTTACTTTTGGTCCATAGTGCAGTTTATATTTTACTTTTGGTCCTTTGAGATCAGCGTAAATATTCTGAGAAATCAGAAATAAATTATTGGTTTAGACTCATATTCTAGACAGATTTTTAATTATTTGGACCCCATTTTTGATTTATATCAGTCTTTGAACCGACTGCCTATTCGAAATTTGCAAAATTGCAGTACGTTTCCTCTGGCTTTCGTTGCCGGATCATTACAGGGTCACTGATGAGGCTTTATTAGCCGAAACTACGTAGTATGACCCATCTTCTTTCTTATGAATGTTTTTATTGCTCTTAAAGGAACTCATTTTAGATTTTTATTTGCCTTCACTGCAGCTGGTGTTGTGCCGTGTGACGGCCGTAAAACGTCTCCCCGTACATCAATCATAGAGCAGTTTATATTTTACTTTTGGTCCTTTGAGATCAGCGTAAATATTCTGAGAAATCAGAAATAAATTATTGGTTTAGACTCATATTCTAGACAGATTTTAAATTATTTGGACCCGATTTTGATTTATATCAGTGTTTGAATCGACTGCCTATTCGAATTTCGCAAAATTGCAGTACGTTTCCTCTGGCTTTCGTTGCCGGATTATTACAGGGTCACTGATGAGGCTTTATTAGCCGAAACTACGTAGTATGACCCATCTTCTTTCTTATGAATGTTTTCATTGCTATTAAAGGAACTAATTTTAGATTTTTATTCGTTAAACTTAATGCTGATGCACTCATAATACTTCAAATGATTGTGAGGACTGCAATTACATGTACCAAGCATCAGAACACAGGGTGCAAAAAATAAACGTCTCCGCAATGTTGCCGGACTCGACATTTCTGCCATTTTTCCAGGATTCCATTTCATATGAAAGTGCAATTAATACAAGTTGACCAGATAAAGCTCACTTGTCCTGAGATAGCATAACCTTATCAGGTAAAGTGTTACAACATTACGATAACATACCCGTGCGACAAAGTGCATTGTATCACATCTTCAAAATGGTTACTTCTTGGCATTTTTCTTATGTTTACTGCAAACATAGGTTGTGAGTGCTCGTTAGAACCGCCTCAATGAGGCGGTTCTAATGAGCACCCACAACCTATGTCTTGGAGTAGAAATAAGAAAAATAATGTATACCCAAGTAAACCCTAGTTATCTGTATATAAATTGGGGTACTTGTTCAGGTGATGTTGCAATTAATATCGGACATAACTGTAACACTATTAATTGCTTTGGGTTTGATTGTATCAGTTTCTACAAGTTTTCATTATTAACTAAAGTGCTTGATCAAGTTTTAAAAGTCTAATATATGCATGCCAGTAAATTTCCTTCCATACAGCTAGTAGAATCCAGGTTAATTTATTCGTTATACTGAACTTTAAAACTAGAGCTGTCAGAGGATCTGACTATAGCCCCGCTTCAGCGCTGTCAGAGAAGAAAGTTATTTAAGCTGCAGAGAAAACAGTTATGAACAAGAAATAACTGTTGAAAATTTTACATTATCTGGAAAAACTCTAAGAGTTGTGAGCCCTTGCCCCTCATTTCAATGAGCATGATACATTACCAGAATGTCCATGTTTATACTAAATTTCATCTTCCATTTTTCAATGTTCAAAGGGTAATAACTCCTAAAGTAGGCAAATCAGAGTCAGGGTTCCTGCGCTCTGCACATTGTCTCATGGTGCTTTACACTTGTGTGAAGTGTCATGAAAATATCTCAAAT
Organism: Lucinisca nassula; assembly: GCA_963580285.1. NCBI lineage: Eukaryota > Metazoa > Mollusca > Bivalvia > Lucinida > Lucinidae > Lucinisca > Lucinisca nassula. The sequence goes on from OY757027.1 coordinate 57,309,509, forward strand.
GGTTTGTGAGTTATGGAGCCGACACAGTCAAAATTGCCTTTTTAAATGTTCAAAGGGCAATAACTCCTAAAGTAGGCAAACCAGAGTTATGGTTCCTGCACTCTGCACACCATCTCATGGTGTTTAATGTTTGTGTGAAGTTTCATGGAAATATGTGAATGGGTTTTAAAGTTATGGAGCGGACACGAAAATTGTTAACAGACACAGACAGACACACAGACAGACACACAGAAAATACGAAAACCAGAGTTATGGTTCTTGCGCTCTGCACATTGTCTCATAGTGCTTAACATTTGTGTGAAGTTTCATGAAATTATCTCAAACGGTTTTCGAGTTATGAAGCGGACACTGTTAAAATTGCCATTTTTCAATGTTCAAAGGGCAATAACTCCAAAAATAAGCAATGCAGAGTTATGGTTCCTGCGCTCTGCACATCGTCTCATAGTGCTTAACATTTGTGTAGTTTCATGAAAATATGTGAATGGGTTTTAAAGTTATGGAGCGGACACGAAAATTGTTAACAGACACAGACAGACACACAGACAGACACACAGAAAATACGAAAACCAGAGTTATGGTTCTTGCGCTCTGCACATTGTCTCATAGTGCTTAACATTTGTGTGAAGTTTCATGAAATTATCTCAAACGGTTTACGAGTTATGAAGCGGACACTGTTAAAATTGCCATTTTTCAATGTTCAAAGGGCAATAACTCCAAAAATATGCAGAGTTATGGTTCCTGCGCTCTGCACATCGTCTCATAGTGCTTAACATTTTGAGTGAAGTTTCCTAAAAATATCTCAAACGGTGTTCAAAGGGCAATAACTCCAAAAGTAGGCAATCCACAGTTATAATTCCTTCGCTCTGCACATTGTCTTATGGTGTTTAACATTTGTGTGAAGTTTCATGAAAATATGTTAAGCAGATACAAAGTTATGGAGCCAACACAAATTAACGGAATCACGGAATTACGGAATTACGGAATTACGGAAAATGTTCAAAGGGCAATAACTCCAAAAGTAGGCAATCCACAGTTATTATTCCTTCGCTCTGCACATTGTCTTATGGTGTTTAACATTTGTGTGAAGTTTCATGAAAATATGTTAAGCAGATACAAAGTTATGGAGCCAACACAAATTAACGGAATCACGGAATCACGGAATTACGGAATGACAGAAGGACATGGCAAATCCAATATAGCCCCACTTTTTCAAAGCGGGGCTATAATTAAGTAACGTAAGCATAAACGTGAGGCTGGACATGTATGGAATGTGTGAGTGGGGTGTGAGAGTGGTATAAAAGGGCTGTGCGGGAAGTCCCAGTGTGAACATGTTAAGTGCTAGGTTTTAAAGCACCATACTAAACCAATTGAACCTGAGTTGTCGAAATTATTATATGTTAGAAAAAGAAACTGAAAAACTTAAAATGAGTTATTAACTGTGTTATAAACATTACTTTTGGTGCACGTGATCTAGGATAATTCGTTTAGTGTTGGACACTCATAATAAATGTATAACAACAACGAAAATTTAAAGACTATCAAAGAAAGTGTCTTGTGATCCTCGACGACGTTCAACGCCAGACAAGAAAGGCCGGTAAGTGTTTTTCGATTTTTTGATTTGAAAATTCAACCATGGCGGAACAAGAACAGTACATAAGGGCAATGAAAAATGTAAGCGAGCAGATGACCGGGTTAACTACTACCATGGGTGCCCAGGGCGTCGCGAGAATCATAAAACCTTTCGAAGGGGATGTTAAAGAGTTTAAGGGGTGGATCAAAAGTATTGAAAAATATGTTATATTGACCAATCTTGACGTAAACCAATCAAAACTAATAGCATACCAATCAAGCAAAGGTCCAGTAAGTGACTTTTTGAAACGTCACTTAGATCAAAATGCAGGGCATACTTGGGCCCAGGTAAAAGCTGAGTTGACCTCTCGCTTTGCTGAGGTCACTGACCACCAGTACGCATTGTCCCTACTAAGGAAAGTTAGACAGAAACGTGATGAGAGCATCCAGGTTTATGCAGAAAGATTGTTGGCCTTGGCAGAAGATGCTTTTGATGATGTTGACGCCGCCAATGAGCAGCTAATTGGCTTTTTCATTGACGGACTACAACATGATTATATGAAAATGAAAATCATGCGTGCAAACCCAGATACTTTACAGGCTGCCATAAATGTTGCCAATACGGAACAGAATTTGCGTAGGCGATTCGAACTTAGGTCAGGGCATCCTATTTTACCACAATCTTCCAGCACTGAGGTAGAACCAATGGAAATAGGACATGCACGTCCAAAATGCTATAAGTGTCACAAAGTAGGTCATAAAATTAAGGACTGTAGGTACAAACAAGGCCAGATCAATTTTGTAAATGATCAAAATAAACCAAGGTCAAGACAAGCCATTACCTGTTGGAACTGTTCCCAAAAAGGGCATTATGCCAATGAATGTAAAGTAAAACAAAATGCACGAAATGGTGGAAGGCAACAAAAACATTCTGCTGCTGGCATTTCGGAAAACTAGGTGCACCTTTCCACAATGAAGCCGGTGGAAAGGACAGATCAAAAAGTAAACCAAAATCAAATTATACCATTGCTTTTACAGGAAGTCAAAATTCATGTCAGATCAAAATTCAAAAACAAAAGTTTCGAGTTCTTTTGGATACAGGGGCTTCAGTTTCATTAATGCATAGACGAGTTTATGACAGTTTAAAGGACAAACCAAAGCTGTACCATAAATCTGCAGCTTTACAGACTGTAAATGGTCAACCCTTACATTTAGATGGTTGTGCTGATGTTTCATTTGAAATGCAGGGAATCAAACTAAGTCAATCATTCTACATAGTACGAGATATGAATAGAAATTTGATTTTAGGCCGTGATTGGCTTGATAAAAATGGAGTTCGCATGTACTTTGATTTGGGATGTATCAGAGTAAACAATACATATGTTCCCTTGCAAGAGGATCTAAAAGTATCTTCAGTAGTGAGAATGCACCGAAAAACCAAAATTAAACCACAAACAGCTGTTATATGCAAATGCAAGGCCAGAAATAGTCCAAATTTACCAACGTCATGCATGTATGAAATTTCACCTCCAGAAGTAGGTTTCTTAAATTATGAGCCTGGTTTGATGGTAACAAATTCAGTAACAAAAATGAATGACAATAGAATAATACCAGTTTTACTTGTAAATAATACAAATAAAACATTCACTGTCAGAAAAGGAAGACCGATAGCAAAAATTGAGCAAATTGAAGGTCAGAGCATTATGTCGGTTAATGCTACTGCACAGATCCTGGATTCAAGCCAGACTTCGGAAAATTTTGAAAATATTGACGTGCCGGAAAAATACAAGGAAAAAGTAGTGCAAATTCTCAAGGCCAATGCTGACTTGTTTGCACAAAAAGATTCCCAGTTAAGTCATACAGATACCATTCAAATGAAAATTGACAATAGTGATCACCCCCCAATTAAAATGAAACCATACAGAACCCAAATAAACAACCGAAAAGTTATTGATAATGCAATTGACGAAATGTTAGAGGCAAAAATTATAGAAAGATCAAAATCTCCCTGGTCATTTCCTGTGGTCATTGTACAAAAGAAAGATGGATCAAAACGTTTCTGCATTGATTTTAGAAAATTGAACAAAATAACCAAAACAAACTCATATCCTTTACCAGTAATTGACGATATTTTGGCTATGTTAGGCAAAGCCAAATATTTCACCTCTCTTGACCTTAAATCAGGGTACTGGCAGGTTCTTATGCATTCTAAAGCTGATAAAGAAAAGACAGCTTTTGCTTGTCATCGGGGTCTCTTTCAGTTTAACGTAATGCCATTTGGCTTGACTAACGCACCCGCTATTTTCAGTCAATTGATGGCCATTGTACTTGAAGGCCTTGATGCATTCACGGTTGCATATTTAGATGACGTCCTTATATTTTCGTCAACACTTGAAGAACATTTGGTGCACATCCAACAAGTATTTTCGCGTTTAAGGTCACATTCCTTACGTCTGAAAGCGACCAAATGTAGCTTCCTCAAAGAGAGTACCAACTACCTTGGTTTTGTTATCAATGAAAATGGGATCATGCCAGAAGCACGCAAGGTTAATATCATCAAGTCATTACCAGCTCCTACCACTGTTAAAGAAGTGCGCAGTCTGGTTGGTATGTGTAGTTATTACAGACGTTTTATTAAGGGCTTTAGTGAGATTGCTGAACCAATTATCGCGTTAACTCGTAAGTACGCAAGGTTCAAGTGGGATGATAAATGTCAAAAAGCATTTGAAACACTTAAAGAGAAGTTGACCTCATTTCCAGTACTTGGTTACCCTGACCCAAATAAAATTTACTACTTGTATACAGACGCAAGCAACAACTGCGTAGGTGCATGTTTAACCCAGCCTTGTACTGATGACCTTGAGAATAATGGGTCAAAAAGTGAGATTCTCAAACCAATTTTCTATCTAAGTCATCGTTTATCAGATAGCCAGACTCGATGGTCCACCATAGAAAAAGAAGCTTTCGCCATACATTTTTCGCTACAGAGACTTGATCATTATCTACATGGTGCAGAATTTGTCATTAGAACTGATCATAAGCCTTTAAAATATTTGTTGGACTCCCCTATGCAAAATAAGAAAATCCAAATGTGGGCTTTAGGCATAATGGGATACAACTGTCGCATAGAGTACATAGAAGGGTCAAAGAACCATTGTGCTGACCTACTTTCCCGTATTTCTGAAAGTGCAGACGTGACACAGGACAATGAACCCTATGAACCAGATATAAATGATAAGGCTTATGAAATAGGTGCATTGAACATTAACAGATTCAATCCCAGCAAATATACACGCACCAAGTTGCAGCCATCTGACCCCGTACAAAAACCTACATTAGGGGACAACTTGGACATTGCAACAGAGCAGACAAAAGACCAAGCTTTAATGGAAATAAAGCTTGGATTAGAAAGTGGTAATTTGCCAGTTTCATTGCAAAAGAAACACACCATTCTGGAAAATATACTTTATTACATTTCAGATGTAGATTCTGACCCAGTTTTAAGGTTATACATTCCAGTACATTTGCAACCAGCAGTGATTCAGCAATACCATGATTCTAACGGTCACATGGGTGCAGACAAAACATTTGATGCTATTAGGTCAAAATACTACTGGCCGAATTTATACAAAGAGTTGTGTGAATACATTGCGCGTTGTATAACATGTCAGTGTCGTAGCATCAAAAAGCAAAAAGCACCAATACAAGAATCTGATATACCTCCTTTCCCCTTTGCAAAGGTGAGTATGGATCTTTCGGGACCGTATCCGACTACAATGTCTGGAAACAGATACATTGTAGCTTTCGTTGACTGGTACAGTGGCTTCCCAGAAGCATTTGCTGTCCCAGACAAAACTGCAGACACTATAGCGCATCTAATAATCAACAAAATGTTTAATCGCTATGGTACGATAGTTACATTGGTGACCGATAATGGTAGCGAGTGCAATAAGAAAACAGTACGTGAGACCCTGGAGGCATTAAACATTAAACATGTAAAAACAAGCATTTACCATCCGCAATCAAATGCAAAAGTAGAACGCTGGCACAAGACTTTGCATGATGTGCTTTCCAAGGTCATACAAGGTCAAACGCAGATATGGGATCAATTTTTACCGAGTGTCCTCGGTTCGCTGCGCTTCCATGTTAATGAATCCACAAAGTTCTCGCCTTTCTTTCTGTTATATAATCGTGAAGTTTTGCTACCCATTGATAACATCTTGAAACCAAAACGTAGATTTGAGGGCGAAGACTTGCACAAAATTGCTCTTCAACAACAGCACAAGTCATTTGTTTTAGTGCATCGAAATCTAAAGCGAGCTAAGAAGAGTCAAGCAAAGTACGCAAATAGAAATACCCATGAAGTACAGCTAGAGATAGGTGACCCAGTTTATTATAAAGTTCACAAACGCCCCAGCAAGCTGCATAACAATTGAACACCTTATTACCGAATTATCGACAAAACAACACCAGTTAATTTCAAAATTAAAAACCAACTTGATGGCTCTGTAATTTCATGCCATGCAAATGACATTTTCAAAGCACATGTAGATGAGTGGAAAATCCCCAAAGAAAGCAGCAGCAAAAGGCCATTACGCAAAGCAAGGTATGTTGTACCACCATCATCCGATGATTCAAGCAGTTATGATGCAGACAGTGAGGAAATACCCTTGGCACGTCTCGCGAAAAGGTTTCGAAATGTTCGCGAAAACGCAGACAGTGAAGGTTTTATTCCAAAAATGGAATTAGCAAAACATCAAAAGTACCATGCAAAATGGCCTCGGTCAAGTTCAGTGCATAGCTCAGCATCTGAATCCAGGGCAGACAGCACTGATGCAACCGAATCATATGATTACCAGTTGCCAGAAAACCAGTACATGGTCAAAGAATAAATCTGACAACAAAGTCACAAAGCACAAAATCTGACGAAAGCAATTAATGTCAGATAGCAATTGAGTTTATTCGGTGAGCAGAATGGAAAACATTCTGTTCATGGTTTACTTAAGGCTTCAAACTTAAAGTACACTAGGTACCAAAAGTACACAAAGTTGTGTAAGTGTATGATTCTAATTATGAAATGTGTCTTAAATGGTTTTCTGATATATTTTTTCAGAACATGAGAGTACTTGGCCTGTTAACCCTTTTTGGCATAACGAGTTCAATACTTATAAGTGAAAATGTTATTTTCCAAACGACCAATGACATATCTATCACACACACAAATTGGCTGGCATCATTTGTCATTGACCTTGAACCCTTTAATCTCTTCTTGATTAAATTAAAAGAAGACATAGACACAGCTTTGATGACTGCTGACATTATTTTAAGTAAATATGGCCACCCTGACAAAAGAGAATTTCGAACAACACTTTTTGGACTTAGGAAAGAGGTCATGTACCTTAATGAAACTCGGAACAGCATTTATGATGGCTTGTTAGAGTACAAATTACTACCACGTCACGGGAAAAGGGCAATTCTCGAACCTCTTGGTGATGTAATAGGTTACATCTTTGGTTTTCTTACAAATATGGACATGGAAAGCATTCACAGAAACATTCAAAATCGTGCAGCTAATCAAAAACAGATTATACATGTGGTACAAGAAAGCATATCTGTTTTGAACATGTCTCGTGTTGAGATATCTAAAAATAGACAGACAATCATGCGTTTGGTTTCCAGTGTAACTCGGTTAGATCGGAAACTAGAAAACTTGGTGAACGAATCTTTTAGACAAATAGCAGAAAACAGATACTTTATGGAAATGTATTTAAAACTTGATTTGGTCACATTCGAGATTAGAGAAATGATACAAAACTCTCAAGTCTATCTTGAGCATCTAAAAACTCAGTTGAACTTCCTCACTGTTGGACACTTAACCCCAACAAACATTCCGCCTAGAAAATTATTGTCTTTACTACTTGAGATTAAAGATCATCTTCCTGTTACTCTTTCACTGATGTGACACCCTAAGACAGATTTATTTAAGTTTTACCAAAACTTGCAGACATCAGCTGTCTTATTGGACAAACAAATTGTAATTGTTCTAAAAATTCCTCTCCTAGAAGTAAACAACAGATGTCAAGTTATTAAAGCTTTTAATGTTCCAGTAATTGTCAATAAGGATCAGACGAGTAACCCACAAATGACTACTATGACAGCAACATATCGACTTGAAAGTTCTGATCTGCTCATTAATCAAGCAAAAACAAAATACGCCCTGCTTTCATCTGATGAATTGGCAAGATGTTCTAATCCTTCAATAAATTTTTGTAGCGTCTCCAGTGTTATTTTCCCAGTGAATTTAGCTAAACTTTGTATTGTTAACTTATTCTTACAAAAATCAAATGAAATTCAGAAATACTGTGAAAGTATTATACGGGTTAATACAAGACTTCCATTTGGGTTAAAACTTATGGGGCACATGTGGGCTATAATCTCTCAGACTGGGTTAAAATTCTCTATTGTTTGTCACAGCGGAAACGCATCCACTATAAGCACGAGACCAACCATCGATATTATACATGTTTCTGCTGGATGCATAGCTAACTCAGAATATTTCTGTCTAACACCAGAATATGACATGAAAAGTGAGTTTCAAATGAAAGAAGAATCTCTTACCTTTCTTAGAAGCATTAGCCTAGAAGACATAAATGTATTGACTCCTTTGGAACAAAAGTATTCAAACTTCTCTAAGATAGAAGTCCCTTCCCACTTAAATCCGGTCAACGAAATGAGCTTAAAATATCTAATGTCAGAATTGGACAGTCCACGTGAAATTAAACTTAAGGATAATGACACTTGGCCAACATATGCCTATTTTCTGCTTGGTTTCGCAGTGTGTCTTATAGCTATGTTAGGTATATACATGTACCGTAAATATGGTCGAAACATATGCAATACTTGTTCTGCTATCTCGAATTTTCATGAAAAAAGTCAAAAACCTAAAATAGGCCATGTCACTCAACACGGCGTTGCGGCTACTGCTACAGAGCAAAGGACAGCTCACGATAAAATTGACTTATCGACGCCATGTAACGACGAGATGTCGCTAGACAAAATTGTTTTTATGGGCCCCAGTTCGATGATGGAGAAATGAAGAGCCTAATAAACATTACGTGTATACATGTACAGTTTATTCAGTGTCAAGACTTGACCAGACTTGTAAATAATGATGGCGCCAATCATAGAATGTTCATAATATTAACGTTATTACATGTTATAATCGATGTGCACATACGTTTTGTGGCTTGTGCATTTAACGCACTTGCCTAACAAAACATTCGTTATGTTTTAGGCAACTCAGGAAAATCAACAAAAGGACAAAAAGCAACAGCAGAATGGCGAACGTTAATCTTGCAGAACTGTACCAATTCTCGTACGACAATGCGTTGTACAACATCGCTAGATTTGGTGTTAACAGACATCAAAATCAATCACAAACGGCACGAGAATATGCGGAGGAGACACGACGAAACCAGCGAATGGCACACGCCATTGCGTTCGACACGGTGCTGCATGTGGACAGAATGACAGAACGCCGAAAGACAGCTTAGGCTGTCTACAACAGTAAAACGACACAGACGGGACAAAATGGCACCGATACCGAGTGCCAAACAACCAGTCGCCCCGGGATGCAGTTGCCTGTCACTGGCAGCTTAGAAGACGACGCATCAGCAGAGCCACGACGCTTTGTGCCTACTGGCAGTGAACAGTGTATGGACGATGTCGATTAGACATTTTGTGGAATTCACTCAGCAGTGCTTTATAGGATAGTAACTGTTACACATGTGTTCAATAGCTAACTTGTTTATACAACATTAAAGGTTAAAACCAAGAAGCTGCAGAGTGACATTCAAACCAGCTACTGATAACTGAAAACATAAATTTATGAACTGTAATGAAAAGTGATATCATATACTACATGAAATTAATTATGTCATTCAAAATACTATTTTGCATTCTAAAGGGGGGAGGAAAATATGTAACACTATTAATTGCTTTGGGTTTGATTATATCAGTTTTTACAAGTTTTCATTATTAACTAAAGTGCTTGATCAAGTTTTAAAAGTCTAATATATGCATGCCAGTAAATTTCCTTCCATACAGCTAGTAGAATCCAGGTTAATTTATTCGTTATACTGAACTTTAAAATTAAGTAACGTAAGCATAAACGTGAGGCTGGACATGTATGGAATGTGTGAGTGGGGTGTGAGAGTGGTATAAAAGGGCTGTGCGGGAAGTCCCAGTGTGAACATGTTAAGTGCTAGGTTTTAAAGCACCATACTAAACCAATTGAACCTGAGTTGTCGAAATTATTATATGTTAGAAAAAGAAACTGAAAAACTTAAAATGAGTTATTAACTGTGTTATTTAACTGATAATGTATAATTTTGCTCCGGAAGCATTTAATAGAAAATATAAAGCTAATACTTGTTAAACATTTTAACGCTCATTACATTACGCATGGCTTCTTTGCATGTGGGGCAAAATATTTGAGGATTCACCTGCACACCCCTCGACATCATAGGGGCTGCTTTGAAACGGTAGTATATGCTCCCCTCGACAACGAATGGATTTCTAATATGTATGCGCTCTAGGAGTCACAAATACATTATAAATATGCACGCCGTTCATCGTGTTAAACTGTTCTGACCAGGAATCCACACAATGACTTTGACAGGTTATCCGAAACGATGATTAAAATAGCGAAGAAAAAGTATACATTTATCTCACATTCAGATGGGAAATCCACAAGAACTGAGCTATGTGATCACAAGTGATAAAAACTTTCTTCAATTTTTAATTTCTCAAGGCTTAAAAAAATCCCTAATTAATAAACAAGTGTGTATATTGTATACATACAGAGAAATCGGTCCACTTGATACGGCTCTCGTTTCTTTCTTCGTACAGTATATACAAGTTGACCTCTGCTAATACGAGCTTGGCCACTGACATATCGTTTAACGTCAAACTAATATCAATGACCTGCGATCAATATTGAAATTCTTTAACTTGAATGGCTACTTGAGGTGAATTTCACATTTACATGAGGTGAATTCCATATTAACCTGAGGTAAAATCTATTTTTGGCCTGAGGTGAAATCCATATTAATCTGGGGTAGAGTCCATATTAACCTGAGGTGAAACCCATACTTCGTATAAATCTGAGGTGAATGTTTTATGGTGTCAATCATAGGGGCTTGAATCATGAAAAAAAATTTTTTTTTTTTTTTTGGTACTATATTAGAGACACGGGGGAAACTTCGGCTGAATTTTTTGGGGGGTTACCTCATTTTACCCAGTGTATCTTTTTCGCAAATGCAGTTTTTTACCTGCTTATTATGAATTATACAAGTTAAATAATTCGAATTATGGATATCCATCATTACTTATGGATATCCATAATTATTTATGGATATCCATTATTCGAATTATGGATATCCATAATTCGAATTATGGATATCCATAAATCGAAGTGAATTAATGATATCCATAAATCGAATAATGGATATCCATTATTCGATTTATTGATATCCATAAATCGAATTATGGATATCCATTATTCGGCAGATTTATGGATATCCATAAATCAAATTATGGATATCCATAAATCGAATAATGGATATCCATAAATCGATTTATGGATATCGTTAATTTAGATCGAAATATGGATATCCATAAATCGAATTATGGATATCCTTAATTCGAATTATGGATATCCATTATTCAGCTGATTTATGGATATCCATAAATCGAATTATGGATATCAATAATTCTCCTCTGCAAAAAAAAATCTAATGAATACTGACTGCTCCCTTTCCAAAAAAAAAAAAAAAAAAAAAAAAAAAAACAAACTCGACTATTCGCGTCATATTTCCGATTTAGGTGTGTAATAAAAGCCGGGATGGAGGTGGAGGTATTGTCGGGTAGGCTTAGTGGTGGCCTAATGTGTCGGACAGATATGTTTTGTTTTATTTGAGGTTTAACGTCCCCTTCAATATTATTTAGGTCATTTTGGAGACGTTGCTTCCAATTGACTCCTCCGTATGCGCCGCTTAACCACGCCCCGTCAAGGAACATAACTCTTTTGTTGCTACCTTAGACAAGCTATTCAAAAATTGCGACGTAAGCAATAACTACTCGAGCAACATAGAACGATTTACTGGCAGATTTTTTTAGAGAACCACCAATTACAACATGCTGCAGCAGAAGACTGTCACAATATGAAAATGTTCATTTTTTTTTTTTTTTCGTTTTGACATGTCGACTTTTAATCAGAAAAAAAACACTTAACATTTCCTGGAGGGTTCTGAAATCTTCATACAGTTTCGGGTATTGATGCACATCACAATAGAAACTCCCTCGTTTTGATCTAAAACACAAGTCTCTAGAAAATCACCACGTTGTACCCCATGTGTACTATATTTTTAGCAGAGATAAGAAAGATAATGTTTACCCCTAAAACTCCAAGTTTTACTAAATAAAAATTGGGGTGTAAGGGGGTCAGAATTATACAGACATCTTTTCATGATGACTGGCTGAGCTTAAACAATTAATAATAATAAGAATAATTTACAGTGGACCCTCTTTATACCGAAATTCGTTGTAACGACAAAAGGTTATAACGAGAATTTCCTCCGAATGAATCCTTAGCCCAAGGCTTTGCCTTGATTTTGATCAGCACGAGCATCCCTTTGGTTGGAAACGCCCATTTTGAATCCATAGTAATGAGATTCTTGTAATCTGGTACTCGTAGAACAAATGTTCTAGACATTTGTCAGAATCGCCTCGACGAGGCGATGCTAAAAATACCAATCACATTTCTTTCTTGTAGTAATTAAGAGGTAAAGGGCCTTTATTATCTACCTTAATCATTGGTGTTCTTTGTGACGACACATTCCTTATTAAGGCAAATATATTAGGAAACAAATACTGTCGTTATAACGAGGGTACCTTGTATTTGTGCAACATAATGTTATATATCATTGCTTATCAGATGGAATGTTTTTACATTTTCTAGCCACTCCAGACAGAGATTTTGAGTTCTCACAGGGGCGATTTAATGAGTACTTGTAATTTTTGTTTTTAGCAGAAAAATTGTCGTCTGAACAAATATTTCATTGTTAAAACCTCTCCTGGGCCCAGGATTACAATCGTTACTTAAGTTAAGGTCGACTTAACGATTTTAGGAGGTATTCTTATCTTAGTAAAGTATTTCCTTAAAAAGTGCATTCGAAAGCCACCTATTTCATTACCTTAGCTAAGTATTTAACTTCGGATGAAGTCGTAATTTTGACGGAAATTTTCACGAAGATTAGCACGTAAGTTTCAATTACACATTGATGTAGGCGGCCCACAACTTTCCCGCGATCTGTCAAAAATCTCTGCTTCTGCTTGAATGGTTGAAGACAATAGAAGATATGATTGTTTAGTTTCCATTTCACTGCATAAACTATGAAAAATGTTTTATATACTATAAAACCTGTGTAATTGAAGGATCACACTCGATCTCAAATTGTGCGGGCAAACATTGGTCACAAAGTAGCACCACGACATATTCAAAACGCTGTTTCTATGGGGTCCATTTAGAAACAAGAACTCATACAATATTTGAATATGCAAAGCTCGGTTTTATGGTTTCTTATTTGAATTGAGGTTAATGTCCCTGTCAACACTATGCAGGTCATTTTGGAGACGTTGCTTCCAATTTTGTGGGACGTTTATCGACTCTGAGATGAAATGAAACCTCAAGCCCTGTCGCCAAATCAAACCAAAAGGCTTATATGCAGTGGACGGTATGACTCACAACACTTTGCCTGGGCAGGCTTAGTCCTTCCAAGCTGTTTACAAGTACTAGGGCATCGGGAAAATACGCTTATATGATTCTGACCCCCTTGAACCCCACTTTTATTTTGTAAAACTGGGGTTTGGGGGGTCGACCTTTATTTTTACTTATTTCCGCTCTAAAATACAGAATGTGGGTACCGGTTAGAACCGCCTAACGTGTACCAAAAGTCTATTTTTTGAGCAGAAATAAGAAAAATACTACACTTTTACATCTTAAAAATTTCCTTTTTTGGAGGTAAAATTTATAATGTTTTTTTTGTATAGGCGTGTTTACGTTATGTGTGGTCAGTTTCAGCTCTTCTTGGAAGCACCATGCAGCCCAAGTTGTTTCTTCAAGCCCCGAGGGGCGGGGGCGGAATCGGTTTTACGTTGTCTGTCCATGATTCAACCCTTCTCATGCCGTTAGTCGTATTGAATAATATTCAAAACAATCTGGTAGAGTCGATAATTAAGACAATAAACATATTCTGCGCTATGGTGAAGAACAGGGAAGACTCCGACACTTTACCCAAGCTACGATATTGTTTTCGGATGTCATCATTACATGTATGTAGCTGATATAGTCATTAAGGACACGATCAAACATAATACAGACAAACACGGAGAAAACCGTAGCTCCAGTCGGAGTAAAAAACAATAACAACAACAACAACAACAAAACAACAACAACAAAAAAAAAACATGAATATAAAATCACTGTACATTCGATCTTGGATTTCCACGTCTTTTTATGAGTGAGGTGAGACATAAAGCGCTCACTCACTTCCAAACACAATTAATTACTCACATGCACGAGCTTACAAAGAGAGTTGGAACGCCTCAAACTCATTTTTATTGAGCATTTCTATGCAGGGAGAAGAGGCAACTGATTGGATGTGCAGAAACAGAAGAAATAACAACATTCCCCTCCACCATTACCTGCTGCTAGGAAAGCAGGCCTTGTCACAATCAGCTGGACGCCCCAGTGACGCACGATACACGTCACCTTCGCCTCACCCAACCAGTACACAACGACCACACGCGACCTCCAGTAACCACTTTTTTGATTGATTGATTTGAGGTTAAACGTCCCCGTCAACACTGTAAAGGTCATTTTGGAGACGTTGCTTCCAATTTTGTGGGACTTTTACCCGACATTGAGATGAAATGACCTCTCAAGCCCTGTCGCCCAATGAAACCAATAGGGTTTATTAGCATGGACGGTCCGCCTCGCACCGCGGTTCCTGGACAGGCTTAGATCCTCTAAGCGGTTTACCAGTACTAGTGTGCGGACCGGATTCAGCTCTACGTGGAAGCATCATGCAGCCCATATATTTCTTCAAGCCCCTATGGGCGGGGGCTTCCAGTAACCACTTAGAAGGTCTAAGCCTGCCAAGGCAAAGTGGTGCAAGTCGGGCCGTCCAGGCATATAAATCTTGTTGGTTTTATTGGGCGACAGGGCTTGAGATGTAATGTCATCTCAATGTCGGGTAACAGTTGGACAATATTGGAATCAACACTTCCAAAATCAAACCTAAATAGTGCTGCGAGGACGTTAAATCTTAAATCAATCAATCAATCAATCACAAAAAAAAAATCTTTGTATTTCATTAATTTTGATATCGAGAATCTTACACAAATGGTCCTTTCATATGAAAGTTACGAAACGGGCCTTCGAATTGGATTTTAAATAGGATTTAATTGCCTTTACCTTGACCATTTGCCCAACAAATGTACAACGTTGACGTACGTTATAGTTGTTCGCGCCAAAATAGTTAATATTTACATTTCAAGTATAAAACCTATTGTAAACCTATACGCCTGTTCATATTTCCATGAACGTATCGAATCATATGATTTTCAATGACGTCAAGTGTCGCAAGTCTACACCCTAAACCATGGTTCTCTTTTATCTCAATGGGCGTTGACGACGACACTGCTGTTCCGCTCTTTGTAGAAAAATGGCGTGTAAACGTTTTTCAGCTTTAACAGTTTGCCTTAAAGATTTTTTTCGCCGAGTGATGAGGAAAAAAGAATGCAAATATAAGAAATATTTTTTCGGATGTTCATGAAGGTATGAACGACAGCGGGTCGCTAGCAAAGTTTATATGAACCCCTTCAGAGTACTCCATTTACTTTCCAGGCGACCCTGTTCGTTTATACTCTTGAAGAGCAGAAAAACAAGTCATTTCATAAATGCACGTGGCGTCATACTATTTCATGACAATGAATATAAAGACGGCATATGAACGTTGTGAACAGTGTATGCGTAAAACAAGCAGGCCATAAGTGTAGGAACATGGACCCGATGTGCCACAGGATCAGTTTTAAACTAACAGACAAAAGTGATATGCACCGACCCCACCCCCCACCCCCCGCACACACACACACACACACACACACACACACACACACACACACACACACACACACACACACACACACACACACCCTGACAAAAACAACCAAGTCATTTAGGATCCCCTCTCACGTATAACTTTCCCGCACCAAACAATTAATTATTGCCCTGTCACCAGTATTATATAGAGGGTCTTACACTCGTGGTCATTTCATATGAAATTTATGAAACGAGCCTTTGGCGAGTTTCATAAAATTCATATGAAGTGACCACGAGTGTAAGATTCTGTTCATCATATGGCAACATGAAATTAGATTTTATCGCCATCACATTTTACACTTTTCTTCACAGGAAATGCATGGTTGACACGGACGCCGTCATGACGTTACGTAATCCCGCCAAAGTGTTATTACACGTGTGGTCATATGATTTTTATTACACGACCTTATACACTGCTTATCAATAACGTCATATGATAAACAGTATTATGTAAAAGGAAGTTTTTACACAGCTCTGTTCGTCGCACACTTTGACACATCAAGGGAGAAATACATCCCAGTACCTATTTTGCAAGTAGACTTGCCCCACAGGGAGGAAAAAAATGGCCCGAGCGGGACTCGAAACCAGGACCTCTCGCATATCAAGAAAACACTCTACCGTTTGAGCTACCGAGCATCACTGAAGATCTCGAACAAATAAAAGCCCTTAGCTTTGCCGTTATTGATATAGACAGTCATGTGTCAAGGTCAAATCTTAAAAGTTAAGGTACCTACCTGGGTTACCTTAAATATTTAAGTATTTTCTTTGGTTAAGTATCGAATTAAACGAACGAATTTCTTTGTAGTTCACTTTATACGCAAGTTAACTAAATACTTAGTTTAAGTAGGTACTTAAAATTTAAGTACGCATTGTAATCCTGGGCCCTGATCCCCTAATATGGGGTTACAATCTGTATACATTAAAGTGAGGTTTTCTAGGATGTCCATCTTTGAACTTGTTAACGTTTTTTGTACTGAATGGTACAAAATATGGTACTGAATTGACATTTCTGCCATAATTAAAGACCCTGATCATACGCCGCGTTCTATGGCGTGAATCTGGGCCTGCACTGTTTGCCACTTTCCCGTTTTGAGGTTTCCAGTACAAAATTGGTTTACACAGCATGAAATTACTACCTTTCATATTGTGTGTGTTTGTATGTTTGTTTTTTTTTTTTTTTCTCTCTAGAAAAATTAAAGTTCACGCATTTGAAAGGGTTTGCAAACTGTCCAATCACGTTGTCGAATCACTTTGACTTCTAAACAAAATTTTAATAATTGTATTTCAATCCCTTGGTCATTAAGCCTTCATTGAGATTAAATGACATCTCAATCCCGCCGGCTTAAGTAGTTCAGTCTGATGCGCGTCTGACTGGTGATCAAGAGGAAGCGGTTTCGATAGTTGCCGGGGTCGGCAACATTCTTTCGTGGAGATTGATCATGAAATCTTTTCTACGGTCATTCACTCCCTTCCGCTGATTCAAAAAGGGCAGTTGTCAGTTTCTTGCGAAAGAATGTGCATTAAACTGGTTATCTACGTATGTATAAGCCTGCCCAGGAAAAGTGTTGATAGGTAAACTGACCGGCTCAAAAATAACCTAAATTAGTGTTGACTGTGCCGTTAAACTCAAATAAAAACAAACAAACATCTCAATCCCTGTCGCCCATTGACTCGCACGACTTTGTTTGGACAGACTTAGACCTTCTAAACGGTTTACCAGTACTCTCAGCTCATGCAGCCAGATCTATTTCTCCAAGCCCCAATGGGCGGGGGCCAGGAGATATATCTGAATCTGCCTGGTACTCCATACATCTCAAGTAGAGTATTTGTTTGTTTGATTTGAGGTTTAACGTCCCCGTCAACACTAAAAAGGTCATTTTGGAGACGTTGCTTCCAACTTTGTGGGACTTTTACCCGACCTTGAGATGAAATGACATCTCAAGCCCTGCCGCCCAATGAACCAATAGGGTTTATTAACATGGACGGGCCGACTCGTACTGCTCTGCCTGGGCAGCCTTAGATCCTCTAAGCGGTTTACCAGTACTCGTGTGCGGGTCGGTTTCAGCTCTGCGTAGAAGCATCATGCAGCCCATCTATTTCTTCAAACCCTGATTGGCGGGGGCCGTCAAGTAGGGTATTATATGGATATATGTTAATACTATATATAACGACCATTTGCATTTTTCTCCAGAAAGCATGCACGATTTGCCTGTTTGGATCATTATAATCTTGCGGCCGATTAGGTGCGCAGTCCTCATAGAGGTGATTCCAGAGGGGCCGGATGCGTTGGCCGGAATTTCCAGATCTTACGGCTGGTTCCGAAATTTAACTGCACACATGGCGGGCTCTCAACGTATACCGCCCGTTGCTTTGGAAGCCTTACGGGCTGAAAAGGCTGCACGACAGATAGGTCCCTTTGACCGGCCATCATGAAGACCTTGAAGATTTTGAAGATTTTTACAACAAAAAATCACGTGTTTTAGGGAGAAATCATTAAACCAAAATCTTTGGCGGTGATTTATGGATATCCATAATTCGAATTATGGATATCCAGAAATCGATCTGAATTATGGATATCCATAAATCGATTTATGGATATCCATAAATCGAATTATGGATATCCATAAATCCGAGGAATAATGGATATCCATAAATCGAATTAAGGATATCCATAATTCGAATTATGGATATCTATAAATCGAATTATGGATATCCATAAATCGATCTGAATTAATGATATCAATTTATCGAATTATGAATATCCACAATTCGATTTATGTACATCCATAATTCGGCTGATTTATGGATATCCATAAATCGAATTATGGATATCCATAATTCGATTTATGGATATCTATAAATACAGATTAAATAGTAAAACGGCGCCCCCAAAAAATGTATGTGATAGCCTTGATTTCTCCTTTGATTTATTTTTTCAGTGTAACATATTCTGCTAGGACTACGTATACACGTTTTACGCAGATAAGATAACTGGATGGTGTTTCTACGTATAATGGGCTGTGCTCTAGGAATTTTGTATTGTATCGCTTTGCGGTTATCTTCCAATTAGCCGCTGTAACTTTTTTGACACATGCGCAGAAAAGGACATAAAATGTTTACTGAAAAGCAGAAGACGGTCTTAGATCTGATAAAAAACAAGGCACAACTGCCTTGTTAATGTCCAGGCTGGGACGGACACAACACACGTTATCGAGAAGATTGCTAGAGTGCTCCGTATTGTAGGGAAATGTTTGTCAGTTTCTTGCACAACGGGTATCGTATAAAATCTATGTGTTTTTGGCAGAGTGCTAAAGAACGTGTGTACATGAAGTCGTCACCTTGTGTTTAAACACTCGTTCCCGTTACACGGCGACGGTTAGCTAAGCAAAAAAAATGCAGCAGTATTAAAGGCATTTATTCTTGATTATTGAGGACTATCATTTCATTACATAATATTATGTAGCACTCAGAGCTGACTGAAGAGACGTCCTCTGTCTTCAACAGGTAAGGGCCCTCCTCGGGGAAAATCAATAAATTACTTACTGTTGACTGGTGTACGTTATTGATTTTCCTCTTAAGTGCCTCAGTCAGGGGATACAACAAGAGCTACTAACCACCCTATTAAGGGCCGCCTTTGATCTGCTATAGTCAGTATATCACAGGGGGCAATAAAACAATTATGACACACAGTGTGTTCTACTGTTACAGAATAAATGCCTTTAAGCCAAACGGTTCAGAATATAAGTTAAAAGAGATACGGCTAGAAATAACTTGGAATTGTTTTACAAATTTGGATTCATAGTGGTCGGAATGACTGACGACTTTAAGCATGTGTTCTAATATTGTCACCTAAATAACAATGGCTGGTTTGGTGCCAATAGGCCTGTAGGAGTTTTTCTTCTTTTTTTTTATTTGTGATAAATTGAAACCAAGGAAAAGGCGTTTCAACATGTATTTTGTCTAATGTTTGCTGTGCTCTCTCTCTCTCTCTCTCTCTCTCTCTCTCTCTCTCTCTCTCTCTCTCTCTCTCTCTGTCTTGGATATTTGGAAGAATTTGTGGAGGTCTTAAGATTAAGTAGAGGGGTCTGGAAATATTATGTTCTGTTCATTCCAGAGGTAGAAAGAATGGTGTACAGACCTAAACAGCACCAACCTCGCCCAAGGATTATCAAACTTTTTTTTCATGCTCAACTAATAGGGTATGAATTTATCCGGCTCATAAATAAAAAAAATGTAATGTAAACACATAGAAAACAGTGTAGTTCATACTTCCGTGAACGCATCGAGTCACGTGATTTTCAGTGACGTCAATTGACGTCATTCTAAACCATGGTTCTCTACGGGCGTTGGTGAGGTCAACGCTGTTCCTCTCTTTATAGTAAAATGGCGTGTAAATGTTTTTCAGTTTAAGAAGTTTGCCCTATAAGCATTATTTTTCGCCCAGTGATGAGGGGCAAAGAATGTAATTATAAATCAATAAACTTAATTTTTCTGCTTTTCATGAAAGTATGAACGACAGCGAGTCGCTAACAAAGTTTACATAAACCCCTTCGGGGTTCACTTACTTTGCATACAACCCATTGCGTTCGCACTATCATGAACAGCAGAAAAATAAATTTCATTTCTTAAGTGTTTGTTTTCTTCATACTGCTGTCTCACTCTAGGGTTTATTAGTTATCTCATTATATGTCAATCATTGCAAAACACCCACATTGAGCCGGAGGTAATTTTGTTTTCAAAACCGTCTTCTGTTGCATGTTTTGTTATCCATGCGATTAGGGGAGCAGCTTCTCAGTTTCTCCTTAAATGTACATTTTTTAAAGAGTCAGAATGACATGTGGTTATCAACTTTTAATGAAATGGACATTCAATTTGTCATCAAATTGCTGTCAAGTGTCAAAGAAAGCAGGTCATGAAATGCACATGCACTGGATTTTATTTCATGCGTAGCGCTTTACAGGTAAACGGATGCTTTAGACACAAACTTTAGCGGCTCACTGGAAAAATGACGACCATTTTCTTCAGGAGGTATGAATATTTAAATACTATCATTTCTTTGTGTTACAGTTGTGTGCATGAGCTTTATCGCCTATTAACTTCTGTGTATTTGTGTAGCCTTTGCATTCACAACGCATTCTCAGTTTTCGGACCCGCCCACCGGGGCTTAAAGAAATAGATGGGCTGCGTGACGCTTCAAAGCACAGCTTAAACCGACCGCACGCGAGCACGGCTAAACCGCTAAGAGAATATATTCCTGCCCGGGCAAAGCGGTGCGAGTCGGACCGTTCATGCTTATAAGTAGAAGTAAAACAATGACAGGAATTGATACAATTAACTTACTCCACCCATAAAAGACACCAAAGGGAAAGAAATACAAACATTAAGCGACCAGACCATAATGGAAACCTAAACAAAGGAAGGCCAAAAGGACAGTTACTTTCCCACAAAATGGCCATATGGCCATCCAAAACCAAAAGACACAAGTGATACACACAGCAAGTAACAAACAACAACATAAATAAATCGCCACAGAAGAGCCGCCTTGGAACGGTCAGTGGAAGATTTCCACTGGGGGGCTTAAATCGATTTTACGTGGCCACAATCCTCGCCCTTACTTCCGTCGCGATTTAGACAAATAATTTGTTCAGTCCGCATGAAGGCCTCCTAACTCATCAGTGCAACATCTCCGTGAACACAAAAATCAAAGAACCACAGAGGTGAGACAACGGTGAGGACTCGACAGCAAGAAACCACTGAAATGCTGGAGCAAAAGAAAACCAACAGTTAGACTCCGAATAGCCCGACCAGAGACAGAGCATCAGGCACCAACCAACATTATCTCTCTAATTTTCAATAAGTCTTTACGTTGGAGCCGTCATAGAATCTAAGGCCTGACCCACCGGCGTGCAATTAAAGAGGGAAGCAAAGTTGCCAACCGTGATTGGGTTAACTACCATGCATGCAGTCTGTCGTATAACATCCATGTTGTACCCAATCTTTTTATATCGAAGAACGATTTTACGAAATTGGGTGCTGAAGTCATTGCGGTTATACATTTTTCTGAATTTATACACCAAGCCACCATAAAAATCTGGCCCCGACAGACCCTGCTGCAGAAGAGACCCAAGTCCAATATTGAATTTTGAAATTAAATCAGAATGGGGTCTATAAAATTTTGAAAAGACTTTGCGCAGCCCATGGTACCGATAACCCTGATTAAGGAGTTTAGCCGTTAATAATTTACCACGAGTGTTGAAGCCAGCTACATGACTACACACTCTAGCAAATCGAATTAATTGCGAAATATAAACGCCATAGGATGGCGCACGAGGAACATCACCATCCAAAAAAGGAAAACCCACAATCCCAAAACCAAAGTCATCGCGTTTATCACAAACCCCGCACGAAACAAATCCATCCACAACAGACAGATGCAAACCCAAAACGGGGCCCCGGCATCAGAAGAACCCGCTCCACCCAACCGAAGCTCCAGGGGGCAAATCTGACTGATCAAACCATCAAAATAGGTATTATCAATATTTAATAAATCATCTAAATATCTAGAAGTAGAGCTAAAATCTTCAATAATTTCAGATTGGTTATCAATGGAAAGCGACAAAATGAAGTCTCTTTCATAACAATACAAGAACAGATCAGCAACAAGAGGTGCGCAATTAGTACCCATCGGAATACCCACAATTTGTCTAAATAACTTAGTACCGAATCGAATATAAATATTGTCAAGTAGAAAGGTGAGGGCATCACACACTTTCTGACATGACCAAAGTGTATAATTCTTATGCTCTTTAGAAGTGAAAAATGCATTTCTGACATTACATGCAAGATAGAGAGAATCTTTTCTGTGAAAAGCCCATTCAATTAAATCATTAAGCTTTTCTTTTATAAGATTATGAGGAAGTGTAGTGTAAAGAGTGGAAAAATAAACCCTTTTTGTTTCATTGGGCGACAGGGCTTGAGATGTCAATTCATCTCATTGTCGAGTAAAAGTCCTACAAAATGGATTCAACGTCTCCAAAATGACCTGTTGATGGGCACTTTAAACATCTAATCAAACAAATAAATTACACGACCCGCAGAAAAAGCGACCGACTGAAGTCGGTTGATTTTCTAAGGTGCCCTAAAATCACCGGGTCATTCTGTCATTCGGTCAATCGGTCATTCTGTCAGTCTGTCAGTCTGTCTGTCCGTCCGTAACCCGTTTGTGAAAATTGGTGATAGGGACTTAACCGCTTGGAATATTTAAACAATTTTTGGCATACTGATAGATATCAATGAGTTCTAACCAATGAACTTGCGAAATATTACCTTCCATTTAGTATAGCCTCGACGAGGCGAAAAATGTGAAAATTTTCGAACTGCTTCTCCTCGGAAACCTTTGGGCCGATTGAAGCCAAATTCCATATGGAACCGCTATGGGATGGGGAAAACCAAAATTTGTTCATGGGGTCCAGGTCACATGACCAAAATGGCCGCCAAGCCATATATGGTCTGTCTGTCTGTCCGTCCGTAACCCGTTTGTGAAAATTGGTGATAGTGACTTAACCGCTTGGAATATTTAAACAATTTTTGGCATACTGATAGATATCAATGAGATCTAACCAATGAACTTTTTAAATATTACATTCCGTTTATTTAAGCCTCGCCGAGGCGAAAAGTGTGAAAATTTTCGAACTGCTTCTCCTCGGAAACCGTTGGGCCGATTGAAGTCAAATTTCATATGGAGCCTCTATGGGATGGGGGAAACCAAAACTTGCTCATGGGGTCTAAGTCACATGACCGAAATGGCCGCAAAGCCATATATGGTAAAAACCCTTCAAAAATAGTCTTCTCCAGAACCACTGGGCAGATTTCCACGAAACTTGATAATTAGCATCTTGGACGTAGGCCCATCATAAATTCCTAAAATGGTGACCCTGGGTTGACCTTGACCTTCTTTGTGCCTAGGTCAAACTTTGACACATATGCTTTTGTATTGGAAAAGTGAGAATGCATTTTATCCTGCAAACGATTCAGAATACAGTACTAAAGTATAAGATATATTTTTGCTCCTTACGATAAGGCGCAATTATTAGGGGAACCGTTTTAGGTCCAGGTCACATGACCAAAATGGCCGCCATACCCATATATGGTAACACTCATAAAGCTAAAAGCACCCGGCGGGTCGTGCACTTCAGCTGAAGCACTGGTTCCTTTAAGTGTTTGGATGAGAAAAATAATTAATATTGCGGTCGTGGCTTCGGGTTCGTTTTCAGTGAATTAAAGTCTCTTGCTCGACAAAACCCCACATGATACTTAAGTAAATTGAAAACTTGCTTGAAAATTTCTTGTTTCCGCCTCAATCCCATCAAACATTCTATTATTCAGTTCTTATCTAAGCAGGAAACGGCCCCCGCCCATCGGGGCATGAAGAAATGATGCTTCCACGCGGAGCTGAAACGACCCGCACACGAGTACTGGTAATCCGCTAAGAAGATCTAAGCCTGCCAAGGCAAAGAGGTGCGAGTCGGCCCGTCCATGTTAATTAACCCTATTGGTTCATTCGGCGGCAGGGCTTGAGATGTCATTTCATCTTAAGGTCGGGTAAAAGTCTCACAAAGTTGGAAGCAACGTCTCCAAAATGATCTTTGCAGTGTTGATGGGGACGTTAAACCTCAAATCAAACGAATACACTCTAGGCTAATACAAGTACTTTTTCAACAGATCTAAGCACTTCACAATCAAACCTTTCATAACAGTTATCTATTTTAAGGCATTCAAGAGTTCTGCAACGGAAGGCCATATGCTTTTTGCTTTTTTTACCGGATCCTACGGTCCTCGACTACATATGATTAACGATCGGCTCTATATGAGTGAAATAAACTCGAAAGGACCGTAAAATATATCCCGCTCCGCACCTTCACCCCCCCCCCCACACCCCCACCAAAACAAAGTCAAGGTTGATATGCTCTAGCTCATTCTGACCTTTTTTGTTTGCTGTGTTGTGGTGAGTTGTGGTGCCTATTCAGATTAATACAAACCTGCTGAGCAGAAGAATTGAGCAATTTTTTTTTTTTTAACCAAAGTCCCTACATCAATGAATTTGACCGAATTCATAAATAGAAGCGTCCACTTCAGAAACTCGCGGATGAGAGAGCATGTGTGTGCTGCACTGTAGGGGTTCTGTCCCCTTAAATCCCTGTTGGAAAAGGACCCAATGGACCCCAACCTAAATAGTGCTTATTGTCATTTACTGGCCATTAGCGACCCAGGATCAAAATTTCAAAACATAAAAAGGAATATGTTGCAATAGGGAACAAATTGTTTCCATACTGCATCATTTTTAACATTTACGTATTGGTGGCATTTTTAACAAGCTGGCTTTTTTTTTCCGTCTACACAAGAATGAGTGAAACTGTTTTGAAAATAACACAAAACGTCCACGATTTCAACACAAAATACATTTCACTTTTTCTGAATCCGGTAAGGAGATAACTACGGCTAATCCCTGCCTTCCTAAATTTAGTCACTCACCTAGCTCAGTGGTTAGTCAATTTGCCTCAGATGCTAAAGGTCCCCAGCAGCGGTGACAAAATTTCGGCGTCAGAACACGTTTCAATGGCATCATTTGCAGGTATGAATGTCATAAAGTGCATCGTCCTTCGAATCTGGATGTTAACTGGAGCACTCCCCACCCACACCCCCCACCCCTGTGCAGGGAGGACCATCCCCTGTGCAGGTTAAAGAACCCTACCGTAATTACATGGTTACTGTATACTCATCCTTCAAAACTGGAGTATATTGGAGTATATGCAGTATACAACGTCTGTGTCCCCTCGTTGGGTTAAGTTGATATAGACAATATTCTGTGCTTCTATTAATAGCACAGCTACCTTTCACTAGCAATCAGCTGATCGGCTGGGGGTAGTGAAAGTAAACAAAGCACTGATAAGCCTATAAAGTTTACATAAACAGCAGCTTTTTCTGTCAAAATTAATGTGTTACAATTAAGAATCAAGTGCATTTTTTGCGTGGGCCTAATAGGCCCACGCAGGTAAGAATATGGACGAGATTGGAAATTGTCTATACTACAGCATCATGGTTTGCAAGACGCTTCTCAGCCACGCAATCAAGCGTTTGCTACAGGTGGATCAATAGATTTGTTCCCTCGTCGTTATCTCCGCTAGATGGCTACTTCTTCTTTGGTAGTCTGCTATATCATTAGTAGGGACCAGCTGCGTAAATGTGTTAATAAATAAAACGGGTTTCCCATTGAACTGTAAATAACCCATTAATGCCAAGCGCTTCACTGGCAGTCGGAAGAATTGTCGTCTGCTCGCTGCATGTATTTTGATAAAAGCAGCAAAACCCCTGACCGGACTGTGCATATGCGCAGGCTGATTTCTGTCTCTACTTTTCTGATTTCTGTCTCTACTTTTCGTAAAATTAGTTCAATATTTCTTGTGCCCTTTATGGAACGCTAGGCAAATGGGGGTAGTCATTTCCAGAAACGTTTTGGGGTTAATAACCTGAAAATATTAGTTCAGTGCACATACGTTGAATTTATCCATGGGGCTTTTCAAAAATGCAAGGTTTCGCAAGGGTGAATGCAACTTCTTTACTACTGCTATAGCACTGAGTAGATCGATATGTATTTGTTAAAACTGCCTCGTCGAGGCGATTCTAACGAGTATCCATATTATGTAAATCTATGTTTGGTCTGAAAAGAAGGAATATTTTAGCAACAGTATTTTATGGCCCTGATTGATTGATTGAATGATTGATTGGTTGATTTAAGCTTTAGCGTTCCCGTCAACACTATAAAGGTCATTTTGGAGACGTTGCTTCCAATTTGCGGGACTTTTACCTTCATCTCAATCCCTGACGTCCAATGAAACCAATAGAGTTTATTAGCATGGATGGGCCGACTCCCACCGCTTTGCCTGGGCAGGATTAGATTCTCTAAGCTGTTTACCAGTACTCGTGTGCGGGTCGGTTTCAACACTTTTATGGCCCTGAAAATTCACATTAGTTTGCAAGACTTTCTAACGTAAGAACACACAGAGAAACTAATAAGGACTGAACTAACCGCTTTTATATAGCTAGGTACATTTCCATGTAGAGTTATGTCTACATAATTGTTTAAGATGTATTGGGTTGATTTGCAGAATTGTTTGCGTAACAGTAACAGTTGGGGAAATATTAAGTCAAAGCACTGTGAGTACCGGTGGGTCGATCGTCTCTGAGTGTAGGTTGGGAAAATATATACTGAACTGAGAATTGATCTGTTCGTTGAACCATTAAATTCCAGTATTTTAAGCAAGCAGCGTAGGAGAAGACACCGCGTTATGTGGCATCTGATCAGGTATACTCTATTTACCAAAGCCCCCCTGCACGAGCACAGCCCAGAATTTACTTTTTACACTGCACCTCTTAGGTGCTATAAACAACCAGTCCCTCGATTTTGTTAATTGTCAGCAACAATAAACACCAGGCGTGAAGTTTCTGTATTAGAGAATGCCTCGTACACGAGCCCAGTGCAGATTTTCTTTGTGTCGATTGATAAGTCAATACCCCGTACATGAGTCCAGTCTAGATTTTACGTTTTACACAGCCCTCTGATGGCACAGGGAGAAGACTAAACACTGCTGCCTGGGTTTTGTTCATCGCCAGCAATAGTCACGCGGATAAAAACAACCAACAGCAACACTGCTTTATAACGTTGATTGTGGGTACTCGTTAAATCGCTTCTTTATAAGAAAAGTATTCAGTGAAAAACAAAAAAGAAAAATAAATGACGTTCTTGGTGTTGTACTGGAAGCATTTTCCTTCAAGACATTACGCAAACACGCCTATACAAATACATTGCCACTTTTATCGCCGAAAAAATGAAGGCTTTAAGATGAAAAATTGTGATATTTTTCTTATTTCTGCTCAAAATATAGATTGTGGGCACTCGTTAGAACCGCCTCAAATAATGATTGTGGGCACTCGTTAAAACCGCCTCATCGAGGCGGTTCTAACGAGTACCCACAATCTATATTTTAGAGCAGAAATAAGAAAAATAAGGTAAAACCCCCTGAAACCCCAGTTTTACTATATAAAAGTGGGGTTCAAGGGGGTTAAAATTATATAGGCGTGTTTTCGTGATATTTTCCAAATTATTAACGTATCATTTGTTAATGTGTTTATTCGCCTTCTGTATACACATATATCCAATCATCTCAACAGATTTATAATATTTCATTGATAATGCTTAGCCTCATATGCAAGACAATATGCACTGATATGTGCTTGAAAAGTTATTACAGGTACACGTATATCTCCTGTTTGAAATACCGAGGGAGGTACATGTAGAACAATCCGATAACGGATTTTTATCCCCCCCCCCCCCCCCCCGATGTTTATTAATACCACATTTCAAATAGAAGAAATGAATAATCTCTATACTCTATATTACATGCACTTCCATAGACTTTAAGGACCGAATGGATCTTGAATTTGGGGTCTGAATTTCCGTTCAGTTGGCTGTTTACAGCTCATGTTAACGGTTCAATCAGCGTAGTGTCTTTTGTTTAAGAGTTGCATCCGACCCAAACGTCACTCATTCTGAACGTCTGTTGATGTCTTCCCAGACACCATTGCAATTACGTCATGAATGACGTCGACGAGACTGAAACTTTCCCGCATTTGAATATAACGGTTTTACTGCAAAAGCGGTATCTTGTATCTTGTACATAAAGTAGTTCCAGCTAAAGATATTTATTTCTCCGGCTAAGAGGAAACATTTCTTCTCAGCAAAAAGGAAAATACCAAGATTATGTCTGGTAGAAATCATAGTATTTCTCTGTTATGCATGTAATATATAACATTTTATCCAACTTCTCCTTTGCAAACAGTGTAGATCCATCGAATGCTTCTGCTGATCAGGATCCACACTGCCATAGTTTCTCCTCTCTGGCATTTTCTCGCTCAGTCCCACCACTGCATCCCAGCTACTGAATAACAGTGATTCAGTGCAATGTTTTTAAACAAAGTAATTTGTTCATTCTACCTGTTAATGCAGGCCGTACGCAGGAGTGACAACCCCCACCCACCCCTCCTAATTTGGAAAATTATCTCAAATTCATGCAGTATTTCACATTCTGCAAATTACCCGGAACTCGCACCCTCCCCACATTTTATAGAGTCTGCGTACGGACCTGAATCATGTTCTAAAATGAAAATATTGCTGTATGTATGGCGAACAGTGCTGGTCCTGATCAGACGCGATGTACTGTCTTTCCGATTTGGGTCTATGCTGTATGTCTAATAACGATACCACCTTTAAAAGTTTTGCTCTAAAATATTCCTAGGTTCTTAGATATGTTATAAGCAGAAGTGTGAAAAGTAACGTTATATTGTCTTTTTTGGGGGGTCGGCTTAGCATACATATGTGCAAACGTCCATTTCTTTCTAACAATTTTATTAATAGTATTTTCCGAACGTCGTCGCGTAAGAGCGCGGGCTATATTAAGATACTGTTTTCGTTTTTCCTTTCATGGCGGAGGCAGCCTGGCATTGGCCTGACCTATTTCGTTTGATCCTTAAATGCCAGTATTTAAGCAAACAGTGTAGTCCTGAGCAGCCGGCTGAGCAGACGCCACATTCCGCGCCACATTCTGATCTGGGTATTCAGTGTTTGCGGAACCCAGCACACGATTCCTTACCAGACTCTATAGATAGCCCTGACTTACATGTAACATCGACAAAAATAGCGCAACGTTTTCTATTTATAATGATAATATTGGTTTCTCCAAATCAGTGATTGCCACGTGGGCAACAGCATTATGGGCAGGCTTAGACAATCTCAGCAGTTTAACAGTACTCATGTGCGGTCGATATCAGTTCTGTGCGGAAGCATCATGCAGCCCAATCTATTATTCCAAGCCCAGATGGGTGGGGTCGGAAAACACGCCTATATAATTTTGACCCCTCAGACCCCACTTTTATATTGTAAAAACTGTGGTTTACAGGGATAAACATTAATAATAATAATAATAATAATAATAATAATAATAATCGACCGTATTTATAGAGGGTAACACATTTAGTACTAGTAATAATCTTCCATGTGGCCCTCTTTTCCTGGGTAGAAACCAGTACTAAGCAATGTGGATAAAGTCTCTTGCTCAAAGAAACAACACGTGGCGCTTGGGAGGATCGAACCTGCTACCTTAAAACCGGCTCCCCACTTATATCAGCGCAAAAACATATATTGTGGGTAATCGGTAGAACCGCCAAGTTCAGGCGGTTCTATGTCGAGTTCCGCAATCTATGTTTTGAGCAGAAATAAGAAAAACATCATTTTTTTAATCTTAAAATTCCATTTTGGGGCTGAAAAATTGACAGTGTTTTTGTTTAGGCGTGTTTCGTAATGTCTGCTCAAAAGCATAGATTGTGGGTACTCGATAGAAACCCCTTCCTCATGGAGTTTTAGTTTATACTAATTTATTTTAGTTCGATTGCGATGAAAGTCTCAAGCTTAATTAATCGCCCTCGAACACTCATTCCGGATGTTTTCACGCGCGCGAGGGAGAGGCAGTTGACTTTTACACCACTGCTACCCATTTGCACCTGGGTGGGGTTGGGCAGTGGGGTGTTTTAGGGGGTATACATGTACATGTGACAAATAATTTTTCTTATTTCTGCTCAAAGAAGCTGCCATGATGTAGTGGTTAAGCTACTAGCCTCATAAACCAGGAGTCGTGGGTTCGATCCAAGGGCTTCTCCAGACTCTCAGATGAGTCTTTTAACCGAGGTCCGGTCTCAGTATGCAGGGGTTTCTTCAATAGACGGGTACTGGGGATTTTCCAGTTTACTTAGACATTATTCCCCTGCTATGCTTAACAAATTTGTCTTTATTCATATAACATTGAAAATCACACTCCTATCTTTCCTTGAAATCTGGATTCAAAAATGTTTTTGAAACCACTGCATATGACATTGGCTGTTGACAGGACGTGAACCTCAAACACACTCACTCACTTATTTCTGCTCAAAACATAGATGAGGCAGTTCTATTGAGTATCAACAATCTCAGAAGCTATGTTTTTGAGCAGAAAAATAATATATAACCCCTAAACCTCAAGTGTTTCTAGTTTATATATAAAAGTGGGTTAGTGGGGGTCAAAATTACACAGGCATGCTTTCGTGATGTGCCAAAGTTTGCTTTTGATTTTTCCTTTTTGATTTTGTTTTATGTGACATTGTTGATAAGATTTGGAAATGCTTATTTGATATCTGTGATTCTTTTTACACTTTATGGTAACTGACACATTTTAGTTCTACACAAATTAATGTGTGCTTAGCATAGACTCAAGCTTTTTTGTAAAAGCTAATACTTGTTTTTCAATATTTCGCACAAAAATATATAAAAAATAAAATAAAAGAAAACTTTTATCTTCAGAATTTTTAGTATTTCCCTTCCCCCAAATAGAAATATTCATTTTGGATGATTTAATGAAGTCAAGTATTAATTGTTTAACATACGCCAGTAATATTAATTTTGTCCTGGTTTTTGTGATTTTTCTTCAATTTTCGTATTTTATCACCCCCCAAAAATACCCTTTCCCCTCGGATTATTTTTGAGGACTTTTTTTCTATAAATCAGGACACCTTCCTGATACTAAAACTGCTGATAACATTTCTCAAGGAATTAGTTGTGGGTCAAGGGTCATTTCCGGCTAAATGTACTGGCCTATTAAGTTTAATTTGAAACACTTGCGAATACATGAATGTTTAAACGATTGAAATGTTTTCATTGATTTAAGCAAGTTTTAGCATTTTATAATGTGCAGATATTCCTGTCATTTGTTTGTGTTTTTTTTCATAAATTGCAGAAAAAATGGTGGCTATTTTTTATATTAATCTTCGCGAGAATCCTATCCGCCATTATTATAACCACCCAAGTGAATCATTTTTCGTGGCAGATCCAGTTTTGATAAGTACTTACATTACGTTAAATCTAGCCTAAAGATACTTTTGTGTAAAGACAAAATCTAGTCTATAACAATAAAATCAAATCAAAATACACCTTCGCATGTAATAAGTCATTCAGTTTAAAGAAGTATCCAGAAGCAACTTCTAAAACAGTTTTAAATTGTATATGACTGCACATCTCTCACCGAAACATGCTTTATTATTGATTTTGTAACAATGTGATTATTATTGCTAAATAAGAGTACTAATAAGCTATTCTAAAAATGCTTTGTTTTTCTTTTAATTGCAGACAATTAAAATACTTTAGACAACAAATAGTTTCAATGTTTTTGTATCTATTTATTTGTTCTACAAATAAACTGCTGGTGAACTGATTATCTTATGTGTTTTAAAAATAATCCAAAACCCAAAGTTTAGAAAAATTGCCAGCCCACGTATTGGATTCCTTTTTTGAAGGAAGCCAACTTGTTTTTTATAAAATGAAGTTCAAACATTGTTGATGGTGAAGGTTTTTGTTTTAATTCTATTGTAACTAGATCGGCCCCCGCCCATAGGGGCTTGAACAAATATATGGGCTGCATAATGCTTCCACGCAGAGCTGAATCCGGCCGCACACTAGTACTGGTAAACCGCTTAGAGGATCTAAGCCTGTCCAGGAACCGCGGTGCGAGGCGGACCGTCCATGCTTATAAACCCTATTGGTTTCAATGGGCGACAGGGCTTGAGATGTCATTGCATCTCAGTGTCGGGTAAAAGTCCCACAAAATTGGAAGCAACGTCTCCAAAATGACCTTTACAGTTTTGACGGGGACGTTAAACCTCAAATCAAACAAACAAACAATTGTTACTATATATTATTGGAATATTATACATGTCTTATGTTTTGGTTCTCTTGACATAAATTCTGTCAGACTATGCAAATTCATTAAGCAATGTGGACCTAGCTATCCAACAGTGTTATTTATCCTATTCCATGCGGGAAGCCCATGAAGGGGTACCCTGGCTAACAGTGCAGACCAAGATCAGACGCCGCAAAACAGAGCGTCTGATCAGGGCCTGCGCTATTTGCTAAAATAATAGAATAAGAACGTAAAAATAGACCTTACACACCTTGTATGACAATTGAAGCTGTTCAACATATAGCAATTGGAATGGAAGAGTCCACTAGTATACAATGGGTTAACTTGAGGAAATGGTGAAGCATTGCCTGACCCATTGAATATTTGAATAGTACACAATGGCTGAGCAAACGGAAACTTTTGCCAGACATTGGCTGTCCTGATATATAACTACTATTTTGCTGGCGGTAGTAATTTCCATACAAACGATTATACAAATCTTATAAAGGGCTCCCGTTTATCGGGACTTGGAGAAATAGATTGGGCTGCATGGTGCTTCCACGCAGAGCTAAAACCGACCATACACAAGTACTGGTAAACCTCCAGGCAAAGTGATGCGAGTCGGACCGTCCTCACATATAATAACCTAAAAACCAACAAATTTTATTAGTCTTTGGAAGGCTATGAGTATTTCATAGACCAACATGTTCATGTCCAGTGATAAGTGGAGGACTAGGTTTAATTGCTGATGGTTTGCCCAGTCGGAGGCAGAGCGGCAAGAAAAGAGTTTTGTACCAAGTATATCTCATCGTTCACAAAACTGGAAACAATCATACATTTCAGCTTTCTCCCTGCCCTACATCATAGTGTAGTTTATATTTTCTTGTTCTTTGGGATCATTGAATCCAACGAGGAAATATAAAATGATGAGGCCTAAACGGCGGAAACTAGCTAGTCTGGCCCAGAAAACATGTTCACTCCATATTTTCCAGTTCTGTGGTGTATGCCTTGCTTCCAAACATATTCATAATGCCTTTCTGTTCATTTATTTATACCGGTAGTAGCTATATCAGGTTTAATTTGTATCGATTCCTGATCTTTGTTTTATTCCTTCACCTCCTCAACACTTAAACCATTACCTTTGCAAACAGCGTTGATCCAGATCAGATGGCAGTGACTTTTACATACTTATTTCCCTTTGACATGCAATAGTAAAGAAACATCGACATTGATGAATGATACCCAGCAGACATAGAGTGAGTTGGCGACAAACGTATCAGCATCAATGCAATGTCATTACGTTGAATCGACGGTGTGACAATGTTGTTTAAGCGGTATGGGCCCGATGGTATGTACTGTCTTTGGAGCAAGATTACAGCAAAACCATTTGAACAGAGAGCCTAACTGGATGAACATGCATTTTATATGAAATCATGCATCATATCTTAAATCCGTTACGATATTTTGGAATTCTAAGAAGAGATATTCTTTTTTATTATTATTGTTTTGATGCTATGAGCATCCTACTGTGCGATAGCGGCTCACTGTTCTTGTTTAACTCACTCAGCTGCTGCAATTCTTCTCTAATTCTTTATCTGGAGTAGACCGGAGTTTACCCCCACCTAAATATTCATGAGAAACAGCTGTGTTTACCTGTTCAGTAGAATGTTGTCTATTGGAAGAAAAATAGCGATAATGCTGATTACGCTCTTCTGGAGTCCATGTCTGTTGATCTGAACATTGGTATTTGCCATTTTGTCTATGGACTAATGATTTTGGATTAACGCTTTGGTACTACGACCTAAACTAATTGTCACTACTTCGAACATTAAATTAAACAGCACCGGTCGTTCCGGTCGTTAGTTCATCGATAGAGTAGCCCGGAATCAGCAGAAAACCAAGCTTCGCGACGATTGTTTTCTTGATCTGTTACAGAAAGCGATGTGAAAGTAGCAAATTCTAAATTTAGAGCTGCAAATACATCATTTTGGATTCAAATTGGTCAAAAGAGGTTCATTTTAATGAAAGACATCAGGTTGAAAGCGAAAAAAGTTTCCTCCGTAACACTACTTCGCTTGTGATTGATGAAAACCTGAATTTTTTTGTCACACGTTTATGCCGAATTTTGCTTTGCTGAGTTAATCCATGGGAGAAAAACATGTTTCCTGCAAGTGACAGACAGAGGCGGATTATTGTTGCAAAGTGGACATATTTAACTTGTATAATTCATAATAAGCAGATGAAAAACTGCATTTGCGAAAAAGATACTCTGGGTAAAATGAGGTAACCCTCCCCCCCCCCCCCCCCCAAAAAAAAAAAGATGGAGCCGAAGTTTCCCCCCCCCCCTTGTCTCTAATAGAGGCCCCTCTGCTAGCAATGGTAGTTGAGGCCTAAGGGAGATAACCATTTATTTTCTGTGTTGTACGCGTTAATTCTCTTGATTATCAGCACAGGTGTGAAAGGTCGTGTCTGTATAAGTTCGGTATGGGTGGGCGAGAACCGGAGTACCCGGATAAAAACCACCTCACCTGTCTGTGGCATACTTTAGAATAGCGAGACAGTTCTAGTGATCACAAAGAATCTATGTTTGCAGTATAAATCAGTTTATCACAAAACCATCGCGAAAAACACGACGACACCAAATCCCAGTTTCATATAGTAAAACCGGGGCTTACTGGGGTATACATTATTCTTCTTATTCCTACCAAGAATCATAGACTGTGGGTATAGCAGATTTCGATAACTTTTCCTTTTGACGAATACTCTTCAATGCGAATAATTCATTTCCGGGGACTATCGATTTAGGATGTCATCACTCTTTCAACTGACTCGTCGTCGTAACTAATTTTAACTAATTTATAAAGCGTGTCCTGAATATATAAAATTTCTATACATTTGCATTTAGAGAGAGAGAGAGAGAGAGAGAGAGAGAGAGAGAGAGAGAGAGAGAGAGAGAGAGAGAGAGAGAGAGAGAGAGAGAGAGAGAGAGAGAAGAGAGAGTTTCACATGATAACGCTTCTCGGAAGAAGTATCAAGAAATAAGAAAGCGTTCAGAAAATATTTTTCGTCCGTCCTTCCGTCCGTCCCGCTTTTTTACTGCATAGCATAACTTAAGAACCATGGGTGCTAGGTTTTTGAAATTTCATATATGGATTCCTTATGAAAAAATAATTGACCCGTGTTTTTTTTTTTTTTTTTTGTTTGTTTTTTCTCGTCAGGATCGTGCCCCTTTCTTGAGTTGTGCCCCTTTGCAAAAAAATACTTTGAAATCTTGTAAGCAAGATTCCTCAAAAACTGTTTGAGATTTTGCCCTGACACTTGCCAGACTCGTTTGGGATGATGAGTAGATGAACTGATTCACTTTTGAAAAAAATCCGATTTTTTTTCTTGAGTTATGGCCCTTTGATTTTTTTTTGCGTTTTAAGCTTGTAAGCAACATAACTAAAAAACTGTTTGAGCTATTGCCCTGAAACTTTACAGAATGGTTGGAGATGATGAAAAGATGAACTGATTAACTTTTGACAAAAATCCATTTTTTTTCTTGAGTTATGCCCCTTTGAAATTTTGCGCGTTTTAAGCTTGTTAGCAAGATATCTCAAAAACTGTTTGAGCCTTTGCCCTGAAGCTTTACAGACTGGTTTGGGATGATGAGTAGATGAACTGATTAACTTTGGAAAAAAAAACTAAAAAATTTTTCTTGAGTTATGGCCCTTTGAATTTTATTGCGTTTTAAGCTTGTAAGTAAGATAACTAAAAAACTGTTTGAGCTATTGCCCTGAAACTTTACAGAATGGTTGGGGATTGGGGATGATGTGAAGATGAACTGATTAACTTTTGACAAAAAATCATTTTTATTTCTTGAGTTATGCCCCTTTGAAATTTTGCGCGTTTTAAGCTTGTAAGCAAGATATCTCAAAAACTGCACAAGCTATTGCCCTGAGACTTTACAGGCTGGTTTAGGATGATGAGTAGATGAACTGATTAACTTTTGAAAAAAAATCCGAAATTTTTTTCTTCAGTTATGTCCCTTTGAAATTTTTTGCGTTTGAAGCTTATAAGCAAGATAACTAAAAAAAAAACTGTTTGAGCTATTTCCCCTAAACTTTACAGAATGGTAGGGGATGATGAGAAGATGAACTGATTAACTTTCGACAAAAATCCTTTTTTTTCTCGTCAGGATTATGCCCCTTTTTTGAGTTATGCCCCTTTGCAAAAAAATACTTTGAAATCTTGTAAGCAAGATATCTCAAAAATTGTTTGAGGTTTTGCCATGAAACTTTACAGACTGGTTTGGGATGATGAGTAGATGAACTGATTAACTTTTGAAAAAAAAATCTGATTTTTTTTCTTGAGTTATGGCCCTGTGAAATTGTTTGCATTTTAAGCTTGTAAGCAAGATAACTAAAAACTGTTTGAGCTATTGCCCTAAAACTTTACAGAATGGTTGGGGATGATGAGAAGATGAACTGATTAACTTTTGACAAAAATCAGTTTTTATTTCTTGAGTTATGCCCCTTTGAAATGTTGCGCGTTTTAAGCTTGTAAGCAAAATATCTGAAAAACTGTTTGAGCTATAGCCCTGAAACTTTACAGGCTGGTTCAGGATGATATGTAGATAAACTGATTAACTTTTGAAAAAAGTCCGAAATATTTTTCTTCAGTAATGGCCCTTTGAAATTTTTGTGTTTTAAACTTGTACGAGGACTGTTCAAATATGAATGTAAGTAGAACGTTTTCTCATGCACTAATGCGAAAATCACCTGGAAATAAATATCACAGCGTAGAAAAACATTTTACCTATACATTGATACCAAACCTGTTAGAATCCGTCCACTTTAGCCATGTATATCGTTCGATAAACACTGTCTACTCTTGTATACTAATACAAAACATGGTTGGAAGAAGGTGAGAGTATACCGTTGAAATACGGTCCTATATTAAGAATCGCTGTTTTCTTGGTATACGGTGCAAAGACATTTTTGATGAAATATGTTCGGTTTATGGGCATAATGAAATGTCTTTTCCGACAGTTTTTCGTTGGTGTAAGAAATTCAGCTGTGGGCTAGGCTCAACAGAAGATGCACCACATGATCGTCGGCCGAAAAGAGCAACATCTGCCAAGATGGTTGCTAGAGTGAAAGAAATAGTTGCTACCGATGCACGATACACCACTAGGCAAATAGCTAGTATGGTTGGCATCTCATTAGGATCAGCTCATACAATTCTGAAACGGGATTTGAAATTGAGAAAGATCTGTGCTAGATGGATTCCCCCTCTGTTGACAGATGAGCAGAAAAAGACCCGCGTTCAGTCCGCCAAGAAGTTGCTTTAAAAGTTTCCAAATTACAATGCACGGTCTTTTGCTAATGTCGTCACAGGTGACGAGACATGGGTTCACTTTTTTGAGCCAAAACGAAAGATTCAGAACAAAATATGGGCAACAAAGTATTGCAAAAGACCATGCATTGCAAAGCGGACCATGAGCGTCAAGAAGGTAATGCATGCCATATTATTTTCAAATCAGGACCCTGCTATTCAGGTTGCTGTGCCTAAAGGCAAGTCTGTAAATGCGAAGTTTTACAAGAATAAAGTTCTCCGAAAATTGAAGAAATATTTCAAAGAACGAAGACCCGCAACTGGTTTGGCCAATGTCAGATTGCTGCATGACAATGCGTCATCGCACAAGGCGTTCATTGTGCAAGACTATCTGAAGCAGGAAAAGGTTGTTGAACTCCCTCACCCCCCGTATTCCCCTGACCTTGCCCCGTGTGACTTTTTTGTTCCCGCGGCTGAAAAAATACCTGGTCGAAAATTTGTACAGCGCAAACACCTCGGTTCTGCAATAAACCAGTGCCTTCATAGTATACCTCGAAAAGACAACCAAAATGCATTCAATGATTGGATCAGACTGGAAGTTTGTATATCTGTTAAAGGGGAATACTTTGAGGGGACAAAATAAATTTTTCATCGAAATCTATCGCGGAATCATTTTTATGTGCTTAGTTGCATTCATATTTGAACATTCCTCGTAAGCAAGATAACTCAAAAACTGTTTGAGCTATTGCCCTGAAACTTTACAGAATGGTTGG
The DNA here is from genome assembly GCA_963580285.1 of Lucinisca nassula. Classification (NCBI taxonomy): domain Eukaryota; kingdom Metazoa; phylum Mollusca; class Bivalvia; order Lucinida; family Lucinidae; genus Lucinisca; species Lucinisca nassula. The sequence goes on from OY757027.1 coordinate 57,348,208, forward strand.
GGATTGGGGATGATGTACTGATTAACTTTCGACAAAAATCCATTTTTTGTCAGGATTATGCCCCTTTCTTGAGTTATGTAAGCAAGATATCTCAAAACTGGTTTGAGCTTTTGCCCTGAAACGTTACAGACTAGTTTGGGATGATGAGTATATGAACTGATTAACTTTTGAAAAAAATCCGAATTTTTGTTTCTTGACTTATGGCCCTTTGAAATTTTTGCGTTTTAAGCTTGTAAGCGAGATAACTAAAAACTGTTTGAGCTATTGCCCTAAAACTTTACAGAATGGAATAACTGTTTGAGCTTTTGCCCTGAAACGTAAAATCGATTTAAGCCCCCCAGTGGAATTCTTTCCACTGACCGTTCCAAGGCGTTCTGTGGCGGTTTATTTAAGTTGTTGTTTGTTACTTACTGTGTGTATCACTTGTGTCTTTTTATTTTGGATGGCCATTTGGCCGTTTTGTGGGAAAGTAACTGTCCTTATGGCCTTCCTGTGTTTAAGTTTCCATTATGGTCTGGTCGCTTCATGTTTGTGTTTCTTTCCCTTTGGTGTCTTTGAAGGGTGGAGTAAGTTAATTGTATCGATTCCTGATCTTTGTTTTACTTCTACTTTACAGGCTGGTTCAGGATGATGAGTAGATGAACTGATTGGGTGAATTTTAATGCATTTGGATTTTTGGGAAACTTAATGCATGTTTGCTTAAGACAGGTTGCTTGCTTAATAGAGGTGGACACTAAGACAGGTTTGACTGTTTCTCTAAAACTGAATGAGCTATTGTCCTGTAACTTAAAACACTGGTATGGGGTGATAAATAAATGACCTGATTAACTTCAGTTTTTCTTGTGTTGTTCCTTCTAAAATTTCAGCATTGCAGCCAAATAAAAAAATATCTCAACTACTGTTAGGGACAAGCAGTGTTAAGGTCAAGCAGTGTTAGGGTCAAGCATTTTGGGGCATTGTGTTTCATAAACACTGGCTCTATTTTTTTTTGTGTTTTGTTTTTTTTTGTAGTTTTTTTTGTTCATATCTCCGGCTTCTCAGAAAATTAAATACAACCTCAAACCGTTATAGTTAAAAAGTTGCTCTTCTACACGCTGTTATTCTGCTGACAAGAATATATATCACAGCCCAAACAGTTAATTAGTTTCTTTCTTTTCAGAGTAACTGGTTCATTTTTCATAAAAACGTAAGTTCTGGGTACTTCATAGAAACCTTTGTGAGAGGGTTACAACGGGTACCGGTACTCACAACTTATTTCACCTATTTTTCATGTTGTGTGTACTCATTAGAATCATTTGTGAAACGGTTGTAATGAGTACCCATGCAGGAGATTTTGTTTTCTTTGATTCATTCATTCTTTTTGCCTTTTTTTTCTATTTTGCAAAGGAACCGATAAGAATAACAGTAGTTATCGCTGATGTGGCGATTTAAAATAAAGAAGTGTGGGTACTTGTAAGAATCCTTTGCAGAACGATAATGAGTACCCACATGGTGATATCTTTCTCAATTTGTTTTACTTAATTTCTTTCTTTCTTTCTTCCTTAAGAGAGAGAGAGAGAGAGAGAGAGAGAGAGAGAGAGAGAGAGACGATGCTTTCTTAATGTCTTTCTTTCTTTCTTTCTTTCTAGAGAGAGAGAGAGAGAGAGAGAGAGAGAGAGAGAGACAGACAGACAGACAGACAGAGAACAAAAATATGGGTACTTACTAGAATCCTTGGCGGGACGATAATAACATGTACGCACAACATTGTTTTATTTCTCAGATTATATTACTATCGTAATTACTTTCTTTCTTTCGATAAGAGAGAGAGAGAGAGAGAGAGAGAGAGAGAGCGAGAGAGAGAGAGAGAGAGAGAGAGAGAGAGAGGAAGAGGGAGAGAGAGAACCGATAAGATCGCTGATGTTCCGATTTAAAATATGGGTACTTATTAGAATCCTTGGCGGGACGATAATAACAATACCCACAACATTGTGTAATTTTTCTCAATTCTGTTTACTTTCTTAATCACTTTAGAGAGAGAGAGAGAGAGAGAGAGAGAGAGAGAGAGAGAGAGAGAGAGAGAGAGAGAGAGAGAGACAGACAGACAGACAGACAGACAGACAGACAGACAAAACAAAAAATGTGGATACTTATTAGAATCCATGAAGGGACGATAATAACATATACCAACAACTTTGTGTTGTATTTCTCAATTAATTTTACTTTCTTAATTACTTTCTTTCGAGAGAGAGAGGGAACCGATAAGAATAACAACAATTATCACTGATGTTCCTATTTAAAAAACATATATGGGTACTTATTAGAAACCTTTGCGGGACGATAATAACGAGTACCAACAACATTGTGTTATCTTTCTCGATTTGTTTTACTTTCTCTCTTTCTTGAGAGAGAGATGGAGAGTGTTGAAGAGAGAGAAGCTGGCACATGAGAGGGGTAGTTGAGAGAGAGAGAGAGAGAGAGAGAGAGAGAGAGAGAGAGAGAGAGAGAGAGAGAGAGAGAGAGCATCAACGATATATCATATCTTCCTTTTTTAATAGCCTCGCAAAATCTTTAGTACAAACATCCACGCAGTTAAATCTTCTTTTCGCCTTTTTAGATAGGGTTATTGTTCGGTTTGCGTATTTCCTTAATGACCGATTGTCTTGCCTGAAATATTCTGAGCAACATAAATTTAGCACGGACTAGAAAAACACCTATGTCGTAAAGAGGAAAGAAAGTAACATATGTGAAACATTACCGAAATTAATCTTTAATCCATTGACACTCAATTTCAAATGAAAACAGCCATCTCTCCCACCTGAAATTTATGTTGCTCAGTATACATATTTGAAAATGTTCCGTTTTCTTCAAAAGTTGTGTATAGTCCCCTTAAAGATTCTTGTCGCCTTTTCATGACTCATATAGACCAGTTGAATCAGCGATCAACAATTCTACCCTGTTGATTATTAAACAATGCGGAATATCGGTAGCATTATGATCATTTGATGATTTCGATAGTTCCCGGAAGTAAAACACCGGTTTGATGCATTAACTCATTGAAGAGCTCTTTTTCAAGGGCGATAACCTAGTTATCGGACTGTGCTATTCGTTATTAAATTATGGAACATTACGGAAACACGCTTATACAAATGCAATGTAAGCTTTATCGCCGAAAAAAAGAAAATTTTTAAGATGAAAAATTGTGATCTTATTTCTGAGCAAAATATAGATTAATGATACTCATTAGAACTCGAGGCGGTTTTAACGATTACCCACAATCTATATTTAGAGCAGAAATAAGAAAAACTAAGTTTTACCCCCGTAAGCCCCAGTTTATCTATATAGAAGTTGGGTTCAACGGGGTAAAAATTATATGGGCGTGTTTTCGTGATGGGTGGATTGTCCATATTGCATTTTGAAAGGTGTTTTGTCCATATGAAATTATGCAAGCTGTATTGTCCATATAACATTATGCAAAGTGTATTTGTCACATAAAACTCTGAAAGACTCTAGAATCTGAATCTAGAAGTCTGAAAGTTGCATTGTCCATATAAAAATTTGACAGGTGGGTTGTCCATATGGAATTCTGAAAGGTGCAATATCAGTGTAAAATTCTAAAAGGTGCATTGGCCATATAGAATTCTGAAAGGTACAATGTCCATATAGAATTCTGGTAGGTGCATTGTCCATATAGAATTCTGAAAGGTACGATGTCAATATAGAATTCTGAAAGGTACATTGTCCATATAGAATTCTGAAAGGTACAGTGTCCATATAGAATTCTGAAAGGTGCATTGTCCATATAGGATTCTAAAAGTTGCATTGTCCATATAGAATTCTGAAAGGTGCGATGTCAATATAGAATTCTGAAAGGTACATTGTCCATATAGACTTCTGAAAGGTACAATGTCGATATAGAATTCTGAAAGGTACATTGTCCATACAGCATTCTGAAAGGTGCATTGTCAATATTGAATTCTGAAAGGTGGGTTGTCCATATAGAATTCTGAAAGGTACAATGTCCATATTGAATTGTGGTAGGTGCATTGTCCATATAGATTTTCTGAAAGGTACGATGTCAATACATTGTCCATATAGAATTCTGAAAGGTACAGTGTCCATATAGAATTCTGAAAGGTGCATTGTCCATATAGAATTCTGAAAGGTGCATTGTCCATATAGAATTCTGAAGGTACGATGTCAAATAGAATTCTGAAAGGTACAGTGTCCATTTAGACTTCTGAAAGGTACAATGTCCATAAAGAATTCTAAAAGGTACATTGTCCATATAGCATTCTGAAAGGTGCATTGTCAATATTGAATTCTGAAAGGTGCATTGTCCATATAGAATTTGTTACGAGATGGAATAGGAAACCTCTCTAGTGCTTATGCACATCTAAATTATTTTAGTAGATATATGGTAGGGCGGTGCGAGTGAAATATTTTAGGTGAAATATGGTACGCAAACTATGCGGCTCCATGAACAAGTCATGCACATATCATACGATGTATGCATGAGTGGTTTTTAGAGAGCTGTTTTGGAGGGGTTTACTTCTAGTATACCCCAACTTTCTGAAGCCTATTCTGAATTCACTGTTGTGGCCTGTAGTGATTAGGCTACTAGCTTTGCCAGCTAGACGTCGCAGGATTGATCCCAGGCTTCTCCAGTAGTAGAATGAGTCTTTCTAAGCGAGGTCCTGTCTCATGCTGACCCTAGATGTTGGTGAGACGTAAAGTTTGGACACCCGCTCATTCTAGATTCATTTAGGCTTTTAGACCCCTTTTGTAGAATGTAATTAATAAACGCCGGGTCACTTGTTTGATCCATGACTTTTGACTAGCTGTGGTTAGAAAACCGTGGTTCCGTCCCAATATGATATTAGGTGTAGAGGGGACGTAAACTTAAGACGGGTTTAACCATATCTTCATCATCAGGGCAAACTCTTACAAGAGCCTGTTGGGTTATCCGTGATGATGAACCGTAATGAATTTTATTTTACAAGCATGTTCACGTTGATTAGAAATAATTTTGTTCAAAAAGAATTACGAGTTCATTTTGTAATGATGCCGTTTTTGTCTGATAACTCAGTTTGTGCATGTATGTACATATAAAGAACGTGATGATGATAAGTGGGAGTATTTGGTCGCCACACGTCATAACGGCCTGAGCGGCGGGGATGACGTCAGCTGCGTCATCGGCGTCGCGAGGACGGTTGTGACGGGGTGCCTACCAAATAGAGAGAATTTACGGCAAACAGTGTTGGCCCTTATGAGACACTAACAAATGTTGTGGATTATAGATGAAAATCGTCTGTTGTAGTTTCTATCTGTTATTAATGTATTGAATTTGTGAATAGCTATATTTGTGAGCCGTGTCGCGGAGAAGGATATGAAATAGAGATTGTTATGTTTCCTGTAATTGGCAGCTGACCAGGTAGCGCAAAGGCGTGGTCTGTTCAATTGCCTCTTACTTGTGATAATGTAGTGAGCACAAATTTGATGAGAATTATGCTCAGTAGTAGTGAGCAGTAATTGATTTCTGTAGTGCTCAGTAGGGAAACATGAACTTTGAGTATTATTGTGTCAAGCGCTGGGTGCTGATAATTTGATGCACAGTCAAGTTGAGTTCTGCTGTACGGTTATTTGTCGCATGCACTAATCAGCCTGTATGTCTGGTCGGCGCATGCGCAATAACGGTATATGCATGAACATTTTCTTACTTCTCCGGGAGGGGGATCATGATATAGCATGTATGTTTTGTGACTCGTTTCTAGTCCCGTTATCGTAATTTGCAGGCACAACAATGTGTGACCTGCTGCTCCCTGCTTCATAGCAGCAGGTACTGGTACGACGCTAGGCGTTAGGGTCCAGCAAGGGCGGACAGACCGCCGTAATCAGCGCCTACCAGGATAGAAGCAGGATCTTCTAAATCATTGTTCGTTGTAAACAAATGTGAGACCATGGAAGAGGTCAACTTACCTGCAGGTTATTTGGACGATCACTAAACGTCTGATCAGCAAACGTGATCGCTAATCCTAGGATTATCAACTATGTTGATAGACTAGTTTTACTAGTTCGCGAGAGGAAGTGTCACGCGAGTGGGGGATTCACCCTAAGTTATAAACTGGCCAGTCGCGTCTTGTGTTGTTTCTTTTTTTGTTTTTCTTGTTGTTTTTGTTGTTTGCTTCTGTAGGTATTCACGTCACCCGTTCCGAGCACAGAACAGTGTTTTGCCTTCGGAGCGGACGTCGTGAGTTGGCTACAGAAGCAACAAATTGTGATGTTTTGTGTTAGTAAGTGTTGTATGTAGATACTGTAAATAATTCATGTCATTCATTTAACATCTTTCTTGTGCCTTACCCCACAGCTGCCCGTACACCTGTCAGAGATCACGCTCGGTTGTCTTGTCAGCATGGGGGTTTGCGGGACGCCGTAAACCCACATGTAACATTTGGTGTCAGTGAAGTGAGGATTTGATCTCTGGCTGGTGTTCCCTGCTGTGGAACAGCACATTGATACTCTGAATCATCAACTTTAAAAAAAAAAAAAAAAATGCATTGACAGCCACATTTAGAAATTAACTTTAATCTTCCTTCCTGCGTTGATGAAGTGCGAAACCCATGTATTCAACTGAATGGATACTGACAAGTCGATAATTTCTGAGCAGGAAGGCAAGGCAAACCCCACTTTTTCTTGGTAACGAAAAATTTAAGTAGACCCCACTTAATTGTGTTACCTGACATTCTACTAAGTTATACTGGAGTTACTAATTGATCTTACCCACACATGGTTCTGACGTAGTGACGTTAACAATTTACTGACGTTGACATAACGGTAGCGTTAATATTTACGCTGTGGCTTGAGGTTAGGTATGACGTAATAGAAACATTAATGGTGACTTGTTATGATCGGAGTTTTGTAATGTGATGAAACTTCGGATTGTAGCATTTTACTGTAAACGTCGTCAGTTTATGACGTCATATTAGACTACCAGTACGCAACGTCATACTGTGCTGAAAGCATTTGACATTTCAAATCGCGTGTGCTTTAAAAACTAACGTTTTAGTTAGATTAACGCGTATAACACATATCTTAACGTTTTAGTTAAGCCCATTCAATCATCACTGATCATAACTGATCAGTTTATAGTGGTTTTGATAGTAACGTGAGATTTACGTTATCAATAATGGAGCGTTTAATGCAAATGGGAAAGGACTTAGGTTATGAGGGGAAGGAGTTACAAGGTTTTGTTAAAGAGCAGCAAGATATTGAGCGGGCAGAAAGGCAAGAGCAAAGGGATTTAGAAAGGTTAAGGTCTGAAGAAAAGGAAAAGGAAAGGGCACATGAACTAGCTAAGTTAGAAGTAGAAGCAAAGGAAAATGAAAGGGTTCATGAACTTGAAATGGCACGCATTAAGACTGAAAGGGAGGCAAAAGAGGTTAGTGAGGCCCATTTAGAACAAATAAAACATGGGTTTGAGCTACAGCACCAAGAATTAAGGAATCAGTTAGAAATGCAGAGAGCGAAGCTCGAGCTAGAATTTGAAAAGCAAAAAGCTGAGAAGGTGGCTCATGCCCGGGATCCTAAGTTACCTTATTTTGAAGAGGGTAAAGATAAAATGGATAGTTATTTATCTAGGTTTGAGAAATATGCTACGGCTAATAAATGGGATAAGAGTGTTTGGGCCGCGTATTTAAGTGCATTGCTCAAAGGGCGCGCACTTTATGTATATGACCGGTTGTCAAATGAGGATGCGGCCGATTATGAAAAGTTAAAGGACGCTTTATTAAAGAATTTTGACATGACAGAGCGCGGATTTAGGAAGCAGTTTCGTTATAGTAGGCCCGAGAAATCAGAAACGTTCATACAGTTCAGTAGTAGACTGAGAAGTTATTTAGAAAAATGGCTTAATATGGCAAAGATAGAAAAATCTTTTCCGGCTGTCTGTGATTTCATGGCAAGGGATCAGTTCCTGGAGTCATGTAATAGAGAACTGTATGTACATCTGAAGCCAAAACAGTTTGGTAATTTAGATGAAATGGCTAGGGAGGCAGATTTGTTTGCAGAAGCGCGCGGGGGCGTATATAGTTGCATTAATAAGGGGCAACGCGATAATAGAGGCGCAGCGCAGGGTAAACAGGACAAAGTTGACTCGAACAAACCGAGTGGTAGACCGGATATCAAGTGTAGCATATGCGGTAAGGGGCATTTAACAATTAAATGTTTTAAGAACCCCGACAGGAAACAATTGTATAGCGCAGAGGTAGGAGCAACTGGAGTTGGGGATAGCGGTGTTAAGGAAAATTTTAACACGCGCGTAGAGGCTCAAGGTTCTCAGGTTAAGAATGAGAATACGCAGAATGTAGGTCGTGGTTATACACGTGGTCGTGGTTATTTTAGAGGGTCTTTTCGCGGACGCGGTAAAAATAATAGCACACCACGTGGCGCAGCACACCAAGTTAGTTTTTGTCAGACGGAAGTAACTAGGAAAGGTGATGAGATTGGAAGTATTTTTGAAAATAAGGTTGGTGATCCTTTGATTTCGGATAGGGAGGAGTGTAATAAGGAAACTAGGGAAGGTGTCTGTTACTTCTTAAAGGCAAGGTTACCGACGGCACAAGGATTGGTTAATAATAAAAAGGTGGTTGTATTAAGAGATACTGGGTGTACAGGCTGTGTCGTTCGGAGAAGTTTGGTTTCGGATAGTCAGTTAATAGGGAAGGAATCAAATGTTACGCTGATTGATGAATCCACACAAAGGTATCCTTTGGCAATGATTGACATTGATTGTCCTTTTTTCACTGGGAAAACTGAAGCTTTGTGTATGGATGATACGTTGTACGATTTGGTTATCGGTAACATTGATGGATCAAAACTTCCTGATATGTCTCATTTCTCAGCTGCGGCTGTAACTAGGTCTCAAACTAGGCAGGATGAGAAGCCTTACAGAAAACTTAAGGTTCCCGATCAGATCATTAACGATGACAAGGAGGCTTTCAAGCAAGCTCAGGTTGATGATCCAACTTTGGGAAACATCAGGAAAAGGGTTGTATCTGGGAACAAGACTGTGAGTCGTGGTTTAAACCGAGGTGAAACTAGGTTTATTGAGAAAAAAGGGTTGGCATATAGGGAGTTCACCAAGGGTAACAAAGTCTCTTTCCAACTTGTGGTCCCTCAAAGTTTCCGAGGAAAGGTGTTGAAACTGGCTCATGAAACGCTTATGTCTGGACATATGGGTATTAGGAAGACATTGGATAGAGTTGTAACTGAGTTTTACTGGCCCGGTATTTGCGGTGATGTCGCTAGATTTTGTAAATCTTGTGATATTTGTCAGAGAACTATTCAGAAAGGTCGGGTCACTAAAGTACCTCTAGGAAAAATGCCATTGATTGATACGCCATTTAAGAGGGTGGCAGTGGACATAGTTGGTCCAATTGAGCCTCGATCTGATAGGAAATCTCGGTATATTTTAACCATGATAGATTATGCGACAAGGTATCCAGAGGCGATAGCTTTACCGAGTATTGAGACGGAACGTGTCGCGGAAGCGCTTATTGAAATGTTTAGTAGGGTTGGCATTCCTGATGAAATGTTGACTGATTGTGGATCACAGTTTACTGCTGAGGTAATGAAGGAAGTCAGCAGACTTCTTTCTCTTCAACAGTTAACGTGTAGTCCGAGACACCCAATTTGCAACGGACTGATAGAGCGTTTCCACGCTACGTTAAAGCAGATGTTACGTCGCATGTGTGCTGAACGTCCAAAAGATTGGGATAAATATCTTCCAGCTTTATTATTCGCGGTAAGGGAAGTCCCACAAGAGTCTTTAGGATACTCCCCTTTTGAGTTGTTATATGGACGTAACGTCAGAGGTCCAATGGCAATATTAAGAGAATTATGGGCTGAGGAGGTACGCGATGAGCAAGTTCTTTCGACGTATCAATACGTTATTGAGCTTAGGGAACGGTTAGAGCAGACATGCAAATTAGCGCGTGATAATTTAAAGAAGGTTCAGATTAAGCAGAAAGCTTATTATGATAAAGGCGCGAGGTCGCGTAAATTTGACGTCGGCGACAAAGTACTGTTGTTACTACCGACAGACAGTAATAAATTATTGCTTCAATGGAAAGGTCCTTATGAAGTGGTCGGGGTAGTGAACAGAATGGATTATAAGATTGACGTCAATGGAAATGTTAACACATATCACGCTAACATTCTGAAGCAGTATGTTGAGCGTCAGACTGTGACGTCTCATTGTCTGATCTCTAAACCAATAATGTCGACAGACAGTCATGACAGAAATGACGTCGACGAGTCTTCATTTGAAGACAGCAGTTTTCAAACTGCAGAGCAACCGGAAAGTGACGGTGACGTTAGCGTCCCACACACACTAACGTCAGAGGAGAGTGAGGAGACAGAAGGGCTGAGAGAACAGCGCCTTGCAGGACTGACATGTCAGACAGACCAAATTATATGTACCACATTTATGTCAGAACCTTCGAAAACAATCAAATCTGTGAAGCCAGAAAGGCCACCTCCAGTGAGATTAAAACGATATCCGTTTTCTAACAAGCAACAGAATGTCAGGGGAGCAGAAAAATTCTGGGGCAAACCATCTTGGCTTATTAGCTAATTTTACTTAAGAAAATTTGGGGGCAGACTACCTTAGTAGGTAATTCTTCGCACGGTTGTTGTGTAAATAGCTGTCTTGTTTAGATAGGTTCATCCTATTCCATCTCTGTACACAAAGAAAAAACATTTCTGATTGTTTTTTCTCCAAAAGGGGAAACCTTTGTTACGAGATGGAATAGGAAACCTCTCTAGTGCTTATGCACATCTAAATTATTTTAGTAGATATATGGTAGGGCGGTGCGAGTGAAATATTTTAGGTGAAATATGGTACGCAAACTATGCGGCTCCATGAACAAGTCATGCACATATCATACGATGTATGCATGAGTGGTTTATAGAGAGCTGTTTTGGAGGGGTTTACTTCTAGTATACCCCAACTTTCTGAAGCCTATTCTGAATTCACTGTTGTGGCCTGTAGTGATTAGGCTACTAGCTTTGCCAGCTAGACGTCGCAGGATTGATCCCAGGCTTCTCCAGTAGTAGAATGAGTCTTTCTAAGCGAGGTCCTGCCTCATGCTGACCCTAGATGTTGGTGAGACGTAAAGTTTGGACACCCGCTCATTCTAGATTCATTTAGGCTTTTAGACCCCTTTTGTAGAATGTAATTAATAAACGCCGGGTCACTTGTTTGATCCATGACTTTTGACTAGCTGTGGTTAGAAAACCGTGGTTCCGTCCCAATATGATATTAGGTGTAGAGGGGACGTAAACTTAAGACGGGTTTAACCATATCTTCATCATCAGGGCAAACTCTTACAAGAGCCTGTTGGGTTATCCGTGATGATGAACCGTAATGAATTTTATTTTACAAGCATGTTCACGTTGATTAGAAATAATTTTGTTCAAAAAGAATTACGAGTTCATTTTGTAATGATGCCGTTTTTGTTCGATAACTCAGTTTGTGCATGTATGTACATATAAAGAACGTGATGATGATAAGTGGGAGTATTTGGTCGCCACACGTCATAACGGCCTGAGCGGCGGGGATGACGTCAGCTGCGTCATCGGCGTCGCGAGGACGGTTGTGACGGGGTGCCTACCAAATAGAGAGAATTTACGGCAAACAGTGTTGGCCCTTATGAGACACTAACAAATGTTGTGGATTATAGATGAAAATCGTCTGTTGTAGTTTCTATCTGTTATTAATGTATTGAATTTGTGAATAGCTATATTTGTGAGCCGTGTCGCGGAGAAGGATATGAAATAGAGATTGTTATGTTTCCTGTAATTGGCAGCTGACCAGGTAGCGCAAAGGCGTGGTCTGTTCAATTGCCTCTTACTTGTGATAATGTAGTGAGCACAAATTTGATGAGAATTATGCTCAGTAGTAGTGAGCAGTAATTGATTTCTGTAGTGCTCAGTAGGGAAACATGAACTTTGAGTATTATTGTGTCAAGCGCTGGGTGCTGATAATTTGATGCACAGTCAAGTTGAGTTCTGCTGTACGGTTATTTGTCGCATGCACTAATCAGCCTGTATGTCTGGTCGGCGCATGCGCAATAACGGTATATGCATGAACATTTTCTTACTTCTCCGGGAGGGGGATCATGATATAGCATGTATGTTTTGTGACTCGTTTCTAGTCCCGTTATCGTAATTTGCAGGCACAACAATGTGTGACCTGCTGCTCCCTGCTTCATAGCAGCAGGTACTGGTACGACGCTAGGCGTTAGGGTCCAGCAAGGGCGGACAGACCGCCGTAATCAGCGCCTACCAGGATAGAAGCAGGATCTTCTAAATCATTGTTCGTTGTAAACAAATGTGAGACCATGGAAGAGGTCAACTTACCTGCAGGTTATTTGGACGATCACTAAACGTCTGATCAGCAAACGTGATCGCTAATCCTAGGATTATCAACTATGTTGATAGACTAGTTTTACTAGTTCGCGAGAGGAAGTGTCACGCGAGTGGGGGATTCACCCTAAGTTATAAACTGGCCAGTCGCGTCTTGTGTTGTTTCTTTTTTTGTTTTTCTTGTTGTTTTTGTTGTTTGCTTCTGTAGGTATTCACGTCACCCGTTCCGAGCACAGAACAGTGTTTTGCCTTCGGAGCGGACGTCGTGAGTTGGCTACAGAAGCAACAAATTGTGATGTTTTGTGTTAGTAAGTGTTGTATGTAGATACTGTAAATAATTCATGTCATTCATTTAACATCTTTCTTGTGCCTTACCCCACAGCTGCCCGTACACCTGTCAGAGATCACGCTCGGTTGTCTTGTCAGCATGGGGGTTTGCGGGACGCCATAAACCCACATGTAACAGAATTCTGAAAGGTGCATTGTCCATATAGAATTCTGAAAGGTACTATGTCCATATAGAATTCCGAAAGGTGCATTGTCCATATAGAATTCTGAATGGTGCATTTTCAATATAGAATTCTGAAAGGTACAATGTCCATAAAGAATTCTAAAAGGTGCAATGTCCATATAGAATTCTAAAAGGTACGATGTCAATATAGAATTCTGAAAGGTACATTGTCCATATAGCATTCTGAAAGGTGCAATCTCCATATTGAATTCTGAAAGGTGTATTGTCCATATAGAATTCTGAAAGGTACAATGTCCATATAGAATTCTGAAAAGTGCATTGTCCATATAGCATTCTGCCTTTGAAAGGAACAATATCCATATAGCATTCTGAAAGGTGCATTGTCAATAGAATTCTGAAAGGTACAATGTCCATATAGAATTCTGAAAGATGCATTGTCCGTATAAAAATCGGAAATGTGTATTTTGCAAGTATTCTATAAGTTTTATGTCCATATAAAATTCTGAAAGGTGCATGTTCATTGTCCATATTAAATACTGAAAGCTGAATTGTTCAATACAAAAATCTGTAAGGTGTATGGTCAACATCAAGATTGTGAAAGTGGTATGTTTCACATGAAGTTCTGTAATGTGTAGTGTTCATACGGCATTCTGTTAGATGTAAATCCGCATGAAATTTTGAAAGGTGACTTTTCATTTGAATGTTTGACAAATGTTTTTCCAAATAAAATTATGAAAGTGTTTTTCTTTCATATGATGCTGAAATACGAATTTTCAATGCGGACTACTGAAAGGTGTTGTTCTTCATATGAAATTTTGAGACTGATAATTGCGACATTCTCACACAGCGCGCCCATATTGGCAATGGGAAAAAACTGTGATTTATTAACATCAAATCAGAGCATGAGTGACGTAATTTATGACGTTACTTATGTTACGCATAGATTACTTGAGGTTAGAATGCTCGCAACGAAAACGTTACGAAAGGACATTAAATGCATGTATTGCAGTCAATATTTTTTGCAGGATTTTTTCTAACAATGGCGAAAGGTTGTGAGAATTTGAAGGACAGTTGTAAGAGCGCTACACGCTCGTGATTTGTTCTACTTTACAACTGACTCTAAAACTGTGATATATTACTCAACAAATCACAGCTAGAGCTGAGCTGATCGATTTCTTAAAACAATACTTCTGAAAGAGTTGCCGTTCCTGAAGATGTAATTATTCCCGTAAATTCTTACCGCATATTCCGCACATTTTCGGACAATAGCTAGTGGCAATGTATGCGTCGCTGCAAGCTATTGTCACAGTTTTCGGGTTCAGGCATAAAGGGTGGTCCACACAAGTGTTCTTGCTTTTAGCTGTTGTCTTTGACGTTACTGGCATTGTGGTTGCTCTAACAGTAGAAGCTGAAACTGAAATGAGAGAATCTGTGGCGTGGTCCATACATACAAAATCTCTCACTCGTGGTCATTTAATATGAAATTTATGAAACGAGCCTTTGGCGAGAGTCATCAATTTCATATGAAATGACCACGAGTTAAGATCTTGTTTATCATATGGTCATTCTAAACTGAATCTTACTGCCTTTTAAAATGACTACTCTTCAACACAAAATGCATGGTTGACATAGACGTTGTCATGACGTTACTTGTTCCCGTCTAAGTGTTATTACACGCGTGGTCATACGATATTTATTACACGACGTTATCCACCACATAACAACGACGTCATCATACAGGACAATTGGGATCACATTACCTCATGTCAAATCAAGGGGCCTTACCTATACTGGCAGTTTTTCCAGCTCCGAAAATCCCGAAAAATTTAAAACAACCTCAAAATGACCCAATTTGTTTTTATTTGATTTTTTCAAATTTAACATTGGAGGAAAGAAAAAAAATTCTATTTAAATTTTCAGCCTCATTTTTCATTGAATGATGAAAGTTTTAATTACTGTAGTTTAAAATCAGATACTGTCGCGTATTTTGCTAATTTACTATTGAAGAACACTAGACATAGGGTTCTATTTTTATTCTGAAATTGACCAATCTTAATTTGATGAAATATTTACAATTATATTCAAATTAACGGTAAAATATTGAATTTTTATAATCTTAAACCACATTGTCGCTATATAGCGTAGTAATGCTAAAATGTATGTCAGAGAAAAATGTTCCCTATTAACTTCTATATATTTTGTCGCTTAACTTAAATCGGACACCGGTAATTTAGTGGATAACAATTGTCCCACATGATGATAAATATCGTTAAGCTGGCCTAGTTAACACTTAAACGTCATGGCGAGTTGGTCAGTTTACCTAACTGCATGTACCCTTTCCTGGGCAGGCTAATACATAAAAAGTAAACTAGCGCAGTGCACATTCTTTCGACAGAAACTGACAACAGTCCTACTTGAATCAGCGGAACAGCGTGTATGATAATAGTATAATTATGCTAGGAAATAATGAATGCTCTTTCTTCACATTACGTGAACAAGTTCGTGAAATGAACACAACCCTCCCCCCCCCCCACCCCCACCCCCCTCCACACACACACACAGACACAGACACACAAACATCTTAACACCACTTTATATAAAGAAAACTTGGGTTTACGGAGTTATACATTATTTTTCTTATTTCTGCTCCATGACATAGGTTGTGGGTACTCGTTAGAACCGCCTCAACGAGGCAATTCTAACGTTAGAACCGCCTCAACGAGGCGATTCTAATGTTAGAACCGCCTCAACGAGGCGGTTCTAACGAGCACCCACAACCTATGTTTGCAGTAGAAATTATAATAAATACCATGGATTTTCATCAGAAAAGTAGCCATTTTAGAGATGTGAAGAATGAACTATATGGCAAGGGTGTGTTACGTATCGTAATTAAAAAGAAAATTTTCAGAACCTGGCTCAAAACCATCACCAGTCACACGAGAAACCGACTGGATCACCGAGGGCGACGGTACAATTTGTATCACTATATAAACATTCCTATACAAAGACGTTCTGCTGTGCAGATGTGTTTGGCAAATTCATTTTCACTAAATAATGTCCTCGTCAGTAAAAATAAATGTTTGCTACAAGAGCCCTCAGTGACCAAACCCACAGCCGTAGCGCCCACAATGCATATAAGCCTGCTGAAACGCAACGTTGAATCAACGTTCTCGCATCAATACCTATGTGCATGGCTGTTTGAAACCAGTGTCAATTAAATGGACCGATATCCGTACAGAAACAACACGAGCCATGTTCAAATCATGAATTCACGTGCTGTTTGAACATTGATTTGGAGCTTTTGATATCACAAGAAGGGTCTTGCTTTATTTACGCCCACAATGTTATGTTGAACGACGTCACGTTATCGTCCTGAACGTAGCGTTTTAGAGTTCTTTGATGACGTCAGAGGGATTCTTGTGTGAAATGAAATGGGTTACTGTGTAGCATTGTAATCAACACCCTGAACAAACCGCCATGTTGGTTTGCCGATCGCATTTGAAGAGTATATGGGGCTTTTGGGCGTTCCGTCAAATTTTGCCATTGGAATCATAAGTAATGCAAGAACTACGGTCATCCTGGCGGCCTCATGTTCAAAACAGCTTCCTGCATCACGAAAACACGCCTATATAATTTTGTTCCCCTTGAATCCCACTTTTATATAGTAAAACTGGGGTTTACAGGGGTAAACCTTATTTTTCTTATTTCGGCTCTAAAATATAGATTGTGGGTGCTTGTTATAACCGCCTCGATGAGGCGGTTCTAACGAGTACCCACAATCTATATTTTTGAGTAGAAATAAGAAAAATATCACAATTTTTTTCATCTTAAAATTTTCAGTTTTTCGGCGATCAAGGTTACAATGTATTTGTACATGTAAATGCGTGTTTTCATAATGTGGGGACCCGGCAAATGTTAATGAAAAACGATGGTTGATCCTTATATTGACATAAAGTTGGAAGCGGACACACAATGTTTACTTAACGTTGAAACAACGTTGAAATAACGTAGTGTGTCTGCTGGGTACACATAATTATGCACAATTAAAAATATATCTGCATCCATAAACCTGAGAAATCGTCTAAAATACAATAAAATTCCACTAATTCAGGCAAAATTAAGACTATTTCTTCTTTTGAAAACATTGCCTGAAAGGCCCTAGTCCTTCTTTCTTTGGGTTTTCTACACCCTTATTAGCTACCCACCCATAGGGTCTTGGAGAAATATATGGGCTGCACGATGCTTCTACGCAGAGCTGAATCCGGCCCGCACACTAGTACTGGTAAACCGCTTAGAGGATCTAAGCCTGTCCAGGAACCGCGGTGCGAGGCGGACCGTCCATGCTAATAAACCCTATTGGTTTCTTTGGGCGGCAGGGCTTGAGATGTCATTTCATCTCTATGTCGGGTAAAAGCCCCACAAAATTGGAAGCAACGTCTCCAAAATGACCTTTACAGTGTTGACGGGGACTTTAAACCTCAAATCAAACAAACAAACACCCTTATTAGAAGGACTAATTAGGCTGTCCAGGAAAAGTGGCGCAAGTCCAATGCATATAAGCTTTATTGCTTTCATTGGACAGCAAGGCTTGAGATGTCATTTCATGTCAATGTCGGGTTAAAGTCCCACAAAATAGGAAGCAACGTCTCCAGGCTGACCTAAATAGCGTTGACGGGGACGTTAAACCCCGATCAAACAAACAAACAAACCATGCCTATGAAACGTGGCGCGAGTTGGGCTGTCGCTTAAACCCTGGCGGTTTCTTTTGACAGTAGGGCTTGAGATGTCATTACAGCACAATGTCGGCACGCCGGCCTCGGTAGCTCAGTCGGATGAGCGTCTGACTGGTGATCAGGAGGACGCGAGTTCGATACCTGCCGGGGTCTGCAACATTCTTTCGTGAAGATTGAACATGAAATCTTTTCTACGGCCATTCTGTCTCTTCCGCTGATTCAAGAATGGCAGTTGTCTGTTTCTGGCGAAAGCATGTGCAATGTACTGGTTAACCGTTTACGTATAAGCCTGCCCAGGAAAAGTGTGGATAGGTAAGCTGACCGTCTCAAAAATGACCTAAATAGTGTTGACTGGGCCGTTACACTCCAATACAAACGAAAAAAAGCTCAATATCGAGTAAAAGTCCCACGAAATCGAATGCAACGTACCAAAATGACCTAAATAGTGTTGTTGATCAGTAAAACCTCAACACACACAAACAGTCAATGCACACACGCAACAAAATATTAGGAAAACGTGTCCATTTGAAATAAGGGTGTTTAACATGGTGTCAGAAGCTACAACTATTGGTAAAATTGTAGCTTCTTTCTTATTTCTGCTTTCAACATAGATTGTGGGTGCTCGCCAGAACCGCCTCATTGAGGCGGTTCTGACGAGTACCCACAAACTATGTTTTTGAACGAAAATAAGTCAAATAACTCATACCCCCCCATCTGGGTTTGGAGGGATCTTTGTCTCACGGACTTGTTATAGTGATGCATGGGAAGGTAAACCAAAGGAATCAGCTATCGAATATGCCTTAAGAAAACACGCCTATAAAAATACATTGCAAACTTTACCACCGAAAAAGCCGGCCTCCGTAGCTCAGTCGGATGCGCGTCTGACTGGTGATCAGGAGGACGCGGGTTCGATACCTGACAGGGTCGGCAACATTCTTTCGTGGAGATTGATTATGAAATCTTTTCTAAGGTCATTCTCTCCCTTCCGCTGATTCATGAAGGACAGTTGTCAGTTTCTGGCGAAAGAATGTGCACTGTACTGGTTAACCGCTTAGGTATAAGCCTGCCTAGGAAATGTGGATAGGTAAACTGACTGGCTCAAAAATGACCTAACTAGTGTTGACTGGGCCGTTAAACGCCAATACAAACAAACAAAACCGCTGAAAAAAAACAACGGAATTTTTAAGATGAAAAAGTGTGTAATTTGTCTTATTTCTGCTTTAAATATAGATTGTGGGTACTCGTTAGAATCGCCTCATCGAGGCGGTTCTAACGAGTACCCACATTCTCGTATATTCTAGAGCAGAAATAAAAAAAAGGAATACCCCTGTAAACCCACGTTTTACTACATAAAAGTGGGGTTCACGGGGGTTAAAATTATATAGGAGTGTTTTCGTGTTGATATTACCTGACAGTGTATGGCCCCCGCCCATAGGGGCTTGAAGAAATATTTGGGGTGCATAATGCTTCCACGCAGAGCTGAATCCGGCTCGCACACTAGTACTGGTAAACCGCTTAGAGGATCTAAGCCTGTCCAGGAACCGCGGTGCGAGGCGGACCGTCCATGCTAATAAACCCTATTGGTTTCATGAGGCGACAGGGCTTGAGATGTCATTTCATCTCAATGTCGGGTAAAAGTCCCACAAAATTGGAAGCAACGTCTCCAAAATGACCTTTACAGTGTTGACGGGGACGTTAAACCTCAAATCAGACAAACAAACAAACATTACCTGACAGTGAAGCCTCCGTGGTGTAGTGGTTACGGTACTCGCCTTGTAAACCAGGGATCGCAGGATCGATCCCGGGCTTCTCCAGACTTTCGGATGAGTCTTTAAACCGATGTCCCGTCTCCGTTTCACCTTAGCTGCTGGTGGAACGTTAAAACTCAAACACTCACTCACTCATTACCTGAAAGTGTGCAGGAATGTTGGTGAACACATGTTCGTCTCTCCATCGTCGGTCCCAGGCACAGCTGTGAGTTTGGGTGTGAACACGACCTGATACGTAGTTGTATTCCACCGCCACATGAGCCACTGCATCTTGACCACACGCCCCACTGTGCCCAACCTAGGACTTAATTACAAAAGATCTTTTTCTTATATGCTCTTCAATGAATGACAGAGATTTCTCAGTGAAATCAAAAACGACATTGTCAACTGTTTGAAACAGTGACTGATATCAATTTTATTTTTCACTGTTTGCGACTACTTTTTTTCTCGAAATATAATTCTGTGGTCAGTTTTTCCATTACCAGATGATTGAAAATTAATGAACTGTATGTGAATTGACGCTAAGCCCGTTCACATGTCACGAGGACATTAATGACGTCATTTTCGTCGCTGACGTCGCGTATTTTGTCACGCGACGTTAGACTAGTCCTAACCTTCTTTGGGAAACTAATCTCTCAATTATTTCAGTAACCATTCATAAAAATGCCATCCCAGACTATTTCTCAGGTGAAATATTTTCAGTTTATATAACGCGAAACGACCAGGAACATAGTTAGTTTTCTCTGAGTGTGAGTGACGCGATTACTGAAGCTAAATATTGGCATTTTGAAGCATGTAAGAAACCGAAAATTAGATTTTTTCCATGTAAGATCAAATTTTATTTCTCTCATGAACACCAAAACTGTTATTTTCACTCGTGGCTACGCTACTCGTTAGAATACTGGTTTTGGTGGTCACTCGATGAAATATAATTCGATCTTACACGGAAAAAAATAAAATACCCTCTACGTACTGGGGCAGAAATAAGAAACAATGTACATAAAGTGGGGTTTAGAGGGGTGTTCATTTTACGGACTTTTTAACAAGATGCCTGCCCAGGCTTTGACCGAAATTCAAGAGAAACATTAATCAAAGAACTAACAGCACTGGTAGGTCGATTGTCTCAGAATGTAGGCTGGAAATATTTCTCGCCATGTGGATTTAGACTGTTTTGTTTAACGCCATATAAGGACAGTCTGCAGGAAACTCTTCAGTAAATAGAAACAAAGAATGGTTACCCTTCCCCGCCATTTTTCTCATTTGGTGGAGGTGAAAGCTTCGGTTTTTATCGCTAAAATTTGAACATTTTTAAACAGCGTCAAAGCAAAATGTGTCTGTTCTTTATCGACAATCATCAGAAATAAAAGGACATATACGGCTTAATAATATAGAGTAAGTCTTTGACAGAGGGTTGGGACTGATTTAAAATATTTCTTGTGCACATTTGTTACGGTCATTTAGGGAGCTTTCCACTAAATGTTTTCCATAGGCGACAATAGTAACCTTTTACCTGCTCCCACAAAAACTACACATACAAAACTTTTCAAACCTTACTTGTTTATAGAGCCATCCTAGCCCAACAAGTTAATGAGAAAAAATCCACATGTTGACCGGCTCATTTTCAAGTTACAGTCAGCCATGTTTGTTTACCTGCTAGAACGGAGTAAATAAAACCAACACTTTTAAAGGAGGGGTGACCATATAAAATCAGCACAAATTTCTTTGAGCTTGCAGATAAATTTATAAAACATGCATCATTTTAGTCCCTTATATACGAAAGCCTGGTAGGGACTTCTTACTTCTTAGTTCTTACTTCTTAGTTCTTAGTTCCTACTTCTTAGTTCCTACTTCTTAGTTCTTACTTCTTAGTTCTTACTTCTTAGTTCTTACTTCTTAGTTCCAAGTTCTTATTTCCGAGTTGCAATTTCCGAGATGTTTAATTAGAGATATGAATGGTGATATGCAGGTATATATGTAAGTATGAATGTCTGTGCGTGTACCTGCGTGCGTTTACGCGTACTAACACATGCATTCATATATGCACAGTGTAGGTGCTTGTGTGTGCAACTACGCAGGCGCGTACGCACGCACGCAAGTACACGCGCACGCAAGTAGGTAAACATACATACATACATACATACATACATACATACATACATACATAAATACATACATACGTGCGTACGTGCGTGCGTACGTACGTACGTACGTACGTACGTACGTACGTAAGTACGCACGCACGCACGCACGCACGCAAGCACGCACACACAGATAGACAGACAGACAGGCATACTTATTGACGGACGGACGCACGCAGCAAGTTGGCAAACATAGTCGGTCAGACAGATAGAGAAACACAGTTAAACGGACGGACGGACAGACAGATACATAGGCAGACAGACAGACAGACAGACAGACCTACATACATATATGCATGTAACCTCATACCCATAATTATACACGCACGCATATACACAGACAGACAGACAGGCATACAGATTAGCGGACGGACCAATGCAGCAAGTTGGCCAACGCGCACGCACGCACATACACAGACAGGCAGAAAGACAGACAGGCAAACAGATTGGCGGACGGACCCATGCAGCAAATTGGCAAACATACAGACAGACGGACATGTAGACAAACAGACATACATGCATGTCACCGTTTATACCTATAATTATACAACTCAGAAATTGCAACTCGGAAATAAGAACTTGGAACTAAGAAGTAAGAAGTAGGAACTAAGAAGTAAGCAGTAGGAACTAAGAAGTAAGAACTAAGAAGTAAGAACTAAGAAGTAAGAACTAAGAAGTAGGAACTAAGAAGTAAGAACTAGGAAGTAGGAACTAGGAAGTAAGACGTGCGCATGCATGCATGTACAGTGTAACTACACAGGCGTGTAAGGACAGACATATAGACAGACAGACAGACATACATGCATGTCAGTGTTTAAACCTATAATTGTACAACTCAGGTGTTAACTCGGAAATAAGAACAGACAGACAGAGACTTAAACGGACGGACAGACAGACAGACGAATATATAGATAGACATACATGCATGTTACCGTTCATACCTATAATTATACAACTCAGAAATTGCAACTCGGAAATAAGAACTCGGAAATAAGAACTTGGAACTAAGAAATAAGAACTAAGAAGTAAGAAGTTGGAACTAAGAAGTAGGAACTAAGAAGTAAGAAGTAGGAACTAAGAAGTAAGAACTAAGAATTAGGAACTAGGAAGTAAGACATGTGCATACATGCATGTACAGTGTAAGGGCATGTGTGCAACAACACAGGCGTGTACGCATGCACGCGCGAAAGTACACGCGCACACAAGTAGACATACATACATACATACATACATACATACATACATACATACATACATACATACATACATACATACATACATACATACATACATACATACATATACATACATACATGCATACATACATACGCACGTACGCAAGCACTCACGCACAGTAACACAGCCAGGCATATAGATTGACGGACGGACACACGCAGCAAGTTGGCAAAATACAGTCAGAACGACAGACAGACGTACATACAGTTAGAGACTTCTTATTTCTTAGTTCTTAGTTCCTACTTCTTAGTTCCTACTTCTTAGTTCTTATTTCTTAGTTCTTACTTCTTAGTTCTTACTTCTTAGTTCCAAGTTCTTATTTCCGAGTTGCAATTTCCGAGATGTTTAATTAGAGATATGAATGGTGATATGCAGGTATATCTGTAAGAATGATTGTCTGTGTGTGTACTTGAGTGCATTCATATATGCACAGTGTATGGTCATGTGTGTGCAACTACGCAGGCGCGTACGTACGCACGCAAGTATACGCGCATGCAAGTAGGCAAACATACATACATACAGACAGACAGACATACATGCATGCCAGTGTTTATACCTATAATTGTACAACTCAGGTGTTAACTCGGAAATAAGAACAGACAGACAGAGACTTAAACGGACGGACAGACAGACGAATATATAGACAGACATACATGCATGCTACCGTTTATACCTATAATTATACAACTCCGCCCCCGCCCATAGTGGCTTGAAGAAATATATGGGCTGCATGATGCTTCCACGCAGAGCTGAATCTGGCCCGCACACTAGTACTGGTAAACCGCTTAGAGGATCATAGCCTGTCCAGGAACCGCGGTGCGAGGCGGACCGTCCATGCTTATAAACCCTATTGGTTCTATTGGGCGACAGGGCTTGAGATGTCATTTCATCCCAATGTCGGGTAAAAGTCCCACAAAATTGGAAGCAACGTCTCCAAAATGACCTTTACAGTGTTGACGGGGACGTTAAACTTCAAATCAAACAAAAACAAACAAACAAAGCAACTCAGAAATTGCAACTCGGAAATAAGAACTCGGAAATAAGAACTTGGAACTAAGAAGTAAGAACTAAGAAGTAAGAACTAAGAAGTAAGAAGTTGGAACTAAGAAGTAGGAACTAAGAAGTAAGAAGTAGGAACTAAGAAGTAAGAACTAAGAAGTAGGAACTAGGAAGTAAGACATGTGCATACATGCATGTACAGTGTAAGGGCATGTGTGCAACTACACAAGCGTGTACGCATGCACGCGCGAAAGTACACGCGCACACAAGTAGACATACATACATACATACATACATACATACATACATACATACATACATACATACATACATACGCACGCACGCACGCACGCACGCACGCACGCACGACCGCACGCACACACACACACATACATACATACATACATACATACATACATACATACATACATACATACATACATATACATACATACATACATGCATACATAAATACGCACGTACGCAAGAACTCACGCACAGTAACACAGACAGGCATATAGATTGACGGACGGACACACGCAGCAAGTTGGCAAAATACAGTCAGAACGACAGACAGACGCACATACAGTTAGAGACTTCTTATTTCTTAGTTCTTAGTTCTTAGTTCCTACTTCTTAGTTCCTACTTCTTAGTTCTTAGTTCTTACTTCTTAGTTCTTACTTCTTAGTTCTTACTTCTTAGTTCCAAGTTCTTATTTCCGAGTTGCAATTTCCGAGATGTTTAATTAGAGATATGAATGGTGATATGCAGGTATATATGTAAGTATGAATGTCTGTGCGT